>JACXGM010020266.1:0-17901 GCA_016801145.1 Umbra pygmaea | reverse complement strand
TTACAATGTCAATAATTTATTTTTCCTCAGTCCCTCTTATAAATAGTGAATTATTAACATATAATGCTTTACTTTCTACACCATCATGACTCCCAGTCTTTGCAAATTCCCTGGCCAAATCAGGACCAACATTGACAAAACTTTTATTATATTCCCCAGCAACTGAGGCCATGTCATTATTTACAGTATTGTTTGTAGAAAGATTATGGTTTGGGTATACAGCTTTTCCATTTTGTTTTTAATAATAACATTTAATACACTTTTCTTTATATTATTTTATAGTCCTCCAGTTACTTTCTATACTAATCGATTTTGCTGCATTTTTTATGTCTTATATCTTCATTCAGCTTCTGTTGTTCTATTCTTTAAAAAAGTATTTGTACATTGAGTTTTTCCTCTGACTTTTTTCTTCTTCTTACTTTATTTGCTTTTAATATTCATTTAGATATCCATGGTTTATCAGCATATTTTTTTGACTCACTATTTTATTGTCTAGATGACAATTATTTCCATACAATCTTGATAGCTTGGCTATCACCTTTTATTACTGCACAATAGTAGCAATGCTTTACAGTAGATGCAGAGAACAAACAAATCCTTATCCAAAAAACAACAGTGCAAATTTTAAAAAAAGTTAGCAGAAATGGTAAACTTAAGGTTTACCCATCTATGGATTTGTATTTTTAGTCCAAATTCACAGACTACAAAATATATGGTACAGTATATGGTCAAAGGTCATGTTCGCAATTGTATCAGGGGGGTGTTCAGTTGGCCTGCATCCATATGTGTCTTGCCACAAGGTCATGGCAACGGAGTAGGTGCAAGTCACTGTTGGCCGGAGTCACCATGCACTTGGAATAACTCTATTGACTGACAAGAACAGTGCTGAGAGTGCATTTTTCCATCGATTTCACATTTTAACCAGTGCTAGCCCTCTTCATACCAACTGTTGCTAAGTGCTTTTATCCGGTTCATATTTTTACTTGTCATATGTCAATCGTTTAAGCGGTCTAACACCCACTTAAGTTTCCAGGGAGTCATTGAATCGAAAAAAAGGTTGCATTCTGGGAAATGTTTTCATTGATATGTCATTTGGTTTTTAGGGGGTCGCTCATCTGAAACATATTGATCTCTTTTCCAAGAAAAGTCTGTATAAATTGTCAACCCTTTTTGACCGTATTGATATGACTTCAGAGAGGTGGTTTAGGGTTGCAGCTCTACAATGAACTCTTATGTTCTTGTTGTACATACAGAATAGACAGTGAAATTTTGTGTAAACCCATGTTGTTATTTAAGTTGGTTTTCGTTTGTATTGGTATCTCAGCGAGCTGTTTAGTTTTAGTATTTTGTCATGTGGTTAGCACTCGCACGAGAGTCGCTTGGAAATCTGACATTTCTTTTTTGAGAATGAATGAATGAACTTGACTATGTTGGCCTGTTTGTGTAAATGGATGTTAAAATCCCATCATAGGAAGCAATCTCACTTCTGGAATTTTTGTGTTTGTGTGTGTGAGCTTGTGCACGCATTTGTATATTTATACTGGGAAAGACCTTGGCTAGGAATTGCCTGAGAGGTCTAGACAGACTGAAAGACAGACATCCAGAGAGGCAGACAGTCAGGACAAATAGATGGGACACAGAAAGGCATGCCAAGTCGTAATAAAAACAAGGGAGGACAAGACAAATAATGACAGTGAGAGTGGTAGGGATGGAAAGAGAGAGGACAGGACATAAATAGAGAGGGAGAGATGGAAAGAATGAGAGAAAGAGAGAAAGTGATAGGAAGTGAGAGAGAAGAGATGGGATAGAGAGAATGGAAAGGAGGGGTAGCGAGCGAGCACCTCTGAGCTGACCACTCTAATATACTCAGTTCTCTCGCTCCTTATCAGCTGTACACGATGGTCAGGGCTAAGAGGACACACTCTACACATGCCGCAGATGAGAACATACTTGGCTTGGGTGTAAGCACAACTATCCAAGTCTGACTGCGCAAGCTCAAAACAGATTGTGAATGAGAACAAATAAGCTAGCAATTGTGTTTGTTTTCATTCAGATGTCAATGTTTGTGTATATCCTGAAACGTGCGTTCGACCGTGTGGGTATGTCTTTGAACCTGTGTCTGTGTATATTTACATGTCAGGCTGTTCAAGTGAGGGCCATGTGTTTACCTTTTTTTGAGCTGCCTGAGTAGAACGGCGTGCACCCGGCACTCCATCATTCCTCGTGCTCCTTTCCGACATGTGTGAAATGTCTGTGAGCCATTAGCATGCTTTTCTCTAACCAGAGTCATTAAGATTAAAATGTTCAAAGGTGTGACAGTGGAACCTCCATCCCCAAGACTAACAGTGGAGGAACCCACAGCAGCCTGCCACCTCAGCCTTCCCCTGGGCCAGCCCATCCCAGCCAGAGCCTGACTGGGACCTGAAGTGTACGTCTCCTCAAATAGAATTGTTGCTGCTAACAGGCACTGTGGGCAGTCTGTGTTTTCAGAGGCCCGCTGACTGGCTTTCCATGGGATTATTTTTACCATGAGTGGAGTTCCGTTTGACCGGCGAGGGAGCAAGATGCAGGAAACGCAAATAGTCAATGAGTCAAGTGTAGAAAAAGTTATTTGCCATCACAGCACTATCTAATACAGTACAGGAGTTTGTGTGTGTGTCTACAAGTGCATGTTCAAGTGTGGCTGGCACTCACATGTGCATTACTGTGTAAACACCGGGAAACTGTTTGTTTGTTTGTACATATGTCTTTTTGATGGCGTATTTATTCCTCCATTTCTAAGAATGTTCCTTGGCACACGAATCGGCCCGCAATCTGTGTAAACTCTGCAACCTCCACCACCCTGAAAGAGTGGAGCATTGCTGGTAATTGATACTATACAAACTGGGTGGAGTTAACATGTCAACATCCGTGAGATCAGTTTTGGGCACAAAACCTCTGTTTCGCTCTCCTCTCGCTTCTCGCTGTAACACACACACGATGACCAAGGATAAAAAGCCACACAAACACACACAAACCCTGTACACCCATACTCACATCTGTACGGATGTGGACATGGGGACTTCCCACACAAACTGGTGTCATCCGGATTCAGAGACCTGGGGAGGGAAAAGACAGATTGAAAAATCCGAACAGAACACTAGCATTTTGTCTGAGGTCTGCTCTGGGGATGAGACATCTCATTGAGAGTCCAGTGAAACTCTCGAAATATCTGCTTTATTCACTGTCTTTCCTCATGAAAGATATGCTTCTATGTGAGGCACCAATCAATCAAACCAGCAGTCAAACCAGCAATACAGGCTGTTCTCATGGCGATACATAAAAAAATTGCACAAAACAAGACATTTTTACACGTGTACGTTTCCAGAGCAATGGAAACATCAAGACTTGTACAGTTACGAAACGTAAAAAAGTCTGTTTTAACCTCAACCTAACATGTTATGACTGAATTACAAGTTCCCCATTTACTTTAAATTGTAACCGATTGGTTTATTCTTGGGAACCGTTCAATACGTACAAAAGTTCACATTTGAATGGCCATATCCATAAGTCCGTCTATGTAAAGCGGCAACATTTCCATTACGTACGGTTACCCACGTATAGCCATGGGAACAGGTAGAGCAATAGCTTTAGTGTGTTGTGAAGATGATTCTGAGTATACACAGCCTAGTGGTTGTAGAGAATATGACCAAGAACCAAAATGCTGGCATTTCAGGGAAAAAGAACCATAAAGAGGAAAAAAAACATGTCCCTGAGCTGGGCAGGTGTTACAACATCATTCCATTGCACCACTGTCTTTGTATTTCAGCATCCGACAAAGGAAAGCAGTGGTGAGCAGCGTCGGCAGCTTAGGTTTGGTCTTGAAGGCAGCATACACTGATTACTGCCAAGAGAGTGCAGATAACAGTGAAGAAAGTTTGGGCTTTGAAGAGTGGTGTGAAAGACGCAAAGAAGAAAGTCCACAGTTTCAATACGGGCACTTGATTCTTTCCATGGAACTAGTGATCTTCTTGCTCATTAGGTCATTCCGTGAGGCTAATTTTAGTCTTTACTGTGAGGCACCGAGTGAGCTGATTCCATACTTCTTTGCCAACAACAATACCAACTATGCTCGCTCGCTTCCCATCCACCTCAGGGACATGTTATCTCTGGACAAAAAACACCCAGAACTGGCTCAGGAGTTCAGGCGTGGCAACTTTGTTGTCCACAAAACCTGTTGCAATTTCTCTGCACTTGCCCTTGAACAAGCCCATGAGCAAGCAAATGCCATCATCAAGGCAAACAATGGAGCTATTGGATTTACTGCCTTGAGGAGATGGATGGTTGCTGGCCCTGAGTTTAGCCATCTGCTGTCACTATATGAAACTGAAGTACAAACCAAAGAAGCACAAGAGCAAACAGTCCACCATGGGCAAACCCCTCAAGCTCCAAAGAAATTCCTGGAGAGGGTCAAGAAACTTTCTAACTGTCTGCAAGGCCTAGGCAATCCATTTGAAGAAGAGTCATGATCTGTATTCTATCGACACAAGAGCTATTGTGAATCCCAGCTCTGCTGAACTCCTACATCTTAAGAAGGGACAGACAAAAGCCCAGGACTTTACACAAGGTCAACCACTTTCTATGATCCAATCAAGAGAAATTGAATCAACTTCTTCAGCCAAGACACTGCTACTGTTGAGCCATCAAAGCGGAAGTTGGTGAATGAGTATTGCCAACTATTATCCAAACTCTTTATCTCCTGTCAGAGCAGAGAATGTGAGCTGCAGGGGTCTTTCCAACATGAGAATCAGCCCTACCTGATGTGATGGTGGAAAAATTTATGCTTGCCAGAAATCGCAGCTGGCCTCCATCCTTGAAACCTACATCACATTCCCAGAAAAAAAACAGACACTGAAGTCATCATCATAGATTGTTCAGCTTTGGTCCATACACTACTACCAAAAAGATCAAAGACATTTGAAGACTATGCAGCACTGCATGTTCTACCCATTATACATGCTTATGCCATGAATTACAAGAGCGTGCACAGTGGAGCGTGCATTTGCAGTGGCAGGGCCACGACTTTGGAACACCATGCCCCTCGAGATTAGAACGGCCACTACCCTGTCTGTCTTCAAGTCTCTGTTAAAAACATACCTGTTTTCATTAGCATATTTTTCTGGTTGGTTTAACCATTCTATTATCACACCTGAAACTGTTTTTCAAAAGGAAATGTGCTAAAAAACACGGAAAAAAAACGCGAAAATCGTGTCCGTGTACATGAATCAACAGATTACAATTGCGTAACAAATTACAATATATTACGAAATGCAGTGAGACTGCGTTGGTTAGTAACCTCATGCCTAACCTTAACCGTGAATGTTGTAATCATGGTTGTAATATAATTAATTTGACCGCTGTGGAATGTGTTCCGGGGCATTCCAGTTTACGAATACGGGAACCCCCACCAGCACGAGAACGGCCATTTGTGGCTGCAGTTGAATGATATTGGAGCCGAAAGCGGTCAGAAGTGTGGCTACATTTTTCTAAAATTGATACAGCCAGAGACAACAATCGTTGTAATACTTGCGATTTGATATAGAAAGCTAGCATCGTCAAACCTAAGGAAACACCTTCTCAAACAGACAACTCGTTGTAATATTTGATATGCAAATAGAAACTTAATTAAAATTGCCCACAGCTATCAATGGTAGCTCCGAAGACGTTGAGCCCTCCAGTGACAAAACTTCAGGGGAGCCAGCATAACATCAAATTCATTTTCATGTTCAGGTAAAATAATACCTACAGTAGTTGGATAAATTGTTGTTGGAGAAGTGAGCTTTTTCATTAATTTATCATTATAGCATCATTATCATAAGCATTTTAATAGCGTATTTTTCACACAGCTTAGGACATGTCGATGACTCATGTTATTTACATTCATCATCATAACAGTATTCGGCTGTGTATCAGCTTAGCTAGCCAACATCAAGCATAAATGTAATCAATTAAGCAATCAGATTTTAATGTGTAAACATATGTATATTTTATGTGCTGCCACCTTTAGCCACATCTCTTTAGATTTTCTAAGTACCGAAATATTTACCGTTGGGTATCGGTATCGAATTCAAGGTATTGGTATTGGTACTGGTATTGGTTCAAATGCGAACGGTACCCAACCCTAGGAGTAGTAATACTTTTTGATGACATACTAAAGCACTTGAGTGAAAAATTACATCTAATCAAATTGCAGATTTCGCCGAACCCGTTTTATAACAAACTTTAATCAAATCAATAATATATTCTTCCTAATATATGCTTCCAATGCACTGAAAAAACACACATTGAATGAAATCCCTAATCAGGTGTACCTATGAACAACACACTCTTGCACACACAGATACACATACACAGACACAAACACACAGGGCACAGTTTGCCACCATAAATAAAAGTCAACCCATCTGGTAACGTTAAGAGGCTGTTAATGAATAGTGTGCTGAAACAGCCGTCACAAGGAGTAAAGGAGGAGTACGAGAGGGGAGGAGTGGCAGCATCTGGGAGGCAGATCGACAGAGTGTGTAGCAATGAGGAGTGCTTACGGTGACAAGTGTACTTCTGAAGGAGGCAAGGAACTCATAAGCATTGGCATTAACACAGCACTCCGTGACCCATTCAAAATAGAGTTTACAAGCAAGGCAAAGTATACACCTCAGAAGTACTACCATCTCCCCCCTGCATACTGTATGCTTGAAAATGTCTCACTGTGAAAACTAATTTGAGATATTCCTTTAAAAAAAAATTTTCTCTTCAACTGGAAAGATAACAACTTATGCTAGTAGCAGTGATTTCAAAATGCTTTTCATAAGATTACTTTGATGGCATGCTGAAAAATCCAAATAGCAGTCCCGATTTAAGATCAGCCCCTATCCCCCCAACCCGGAATAATCATGTTCGTTACTATTTATAAGTCCAAACAGATCCTACATCTGTATTCAGTGATTCTTTAAGAACAGACTCTGTGGTGGACTTGATCAATGCTAGTGCCATACTTGTAGACTGTTGAGTGAGCATAAACTACTGACAAAAGGAGTGTGTACAGTAGCATCCAAGAGTGACAGTATCCAAACTGGAGCCATCAGAGGGGGCATGGCAACAGAAGGGCCAGTTATCTTAAGTGACCTTTTAATACCCTTGAGCCATCACAAAGGGCCCCTCGGCATGGACTCAAAATGGACACATGGGCATCGTGAAGCAGAAGTGTGTCTGGGTTTGGGGGGACAAAGGGCACCACCTGTATGCTAATGAAACTTTTGGGGGGGTAGCATTACACTAACGAAGAAGTGTGCCACTCTTTTGAGGCACATGGAGGGGTCATATAAACCAAACAAAGCAGCAATGCATTGATTTTCCCGTCTTTTAAGTTTACGCGCGCCCAAGACAAGCAATGTGAAATGGGACGCTTTTTTTTACGAGGGGTGCCATAAAATTGATTTTCTCCCTCCTTAGTAGTGTCAAGGAATGATACAATGAAGCCAGTACAGGCTTGCTGGGTAGCAGAGAAGGAATGAATAGAGGTCATCTAATTCATTTCCAATCTTTCATTTAAGTAATAATAAGAATGTGCCACTTTGGGAGGGGTGAAGAGACAGATAGGGGTTCGGGGGCAGTGAAATTAATTTTCCCTTCCTTTCTTTTAAATTAGCATTAAAAAATGGAGACTGCTGGAGTGTGCGGTCCTTGGGATGTAAGCCCTGTCAATAACGCGGAGAGGGATGTTAAGGGAATGGACCAGTCCAAATGAATTTCCTCACTCATCCCTTTCCCTAATTTCTTAAGAGGTGGAGAAAAGGGAGCAGAAGTGTGCCACAGCAGAGGGGAGCTTTTCACATGCAAAAAAACAGAGACGAATGGCCAGAGGTTGTAAAATGGATTTTCTCATTCTTTTAAGGTAATGAGAGAGATGGAGAGTGGCAACATGCACAATGTTGAATGGAGGAATGGGCTAATGACTGTTACGATTATTTTTATTACTGCACACTTGCACAGGGCTGTTCTGAGGCCATAGTTCAATAGGTCTAAGTGTGGCCCGGACCAATCTCTCTTTTACACACACAAACACACATTTCTGTAAACACATGTGCACGCCATCTTTATTACGCTTCTATTTACCAGCTGTATACTTTAAACATTCTGTGATTATACAAAGGATCTACTTCCAGTGATACTGTAATGTTAAAGACTTTAAACACGAGACTTACACCATCTCAATGCACTTTGAGACAATTACGTGAGTGGATACGATTGCAGTCTTTTTTGTCCACAAAGAGTTCTTTGCTACATGCTTTTTCCAAGGGAGTTACATGTGAATTTGCCGGCGGCCAGCACAATATGTTGCAAATAGTAACTTTTTGTACTTGGGGTATATTCCTCACTTCACACCCATCAGAGAACGTCATGGAGTGGATTCACTCGCAAAAAAATTGAATCTGAAAGGTCTTGCTTTCTTGTCTGTTTTTTATTGTTGAAGTTTTATCTATTTTAACTGGGCACACAAAATGCTCTAGATGTGTTTTCTCCCTGAATAGATAAAAGGACAATGACAAAAATATATTGTCTCTTGTTAGCACCGGTGTCAATCACTGTCCCCTTCAGCATGACAAGCCGGATCACGTAGTACTGTGAAGTGCCTGTCTTGCACTTTTACTGGGCCCTAAAGGTTCTGGGAGGATATCACTGTCACAGAGGTCTCTGTGCTTGGACAGATCTGCAGCCCTACTGGGAGAGGAGATGCTGTGGCTTGTTTCCAAATTTTCCTTAGGTAATGAGAGACGGCTGAGGTTTGCTTGTGTTTTAAATAGCACCCTGTTCAGACTATAACCCACTAGTCAAAAGTAGTGCACTAATATAGGAATAGTGTCCCATTTGGGGCCTTCAGAAGCAGCAACCTTGGGGCTTACAGTGTGGGAAGCACAGCCAGTCTCCTCCTTGTCTGACTGGCTTCTGTCAGAGCTGCAGGTGCACATGTCAAACTCAAAAGCTGTCTTTAGAGAGCACAGCATGTACTGTAATTCCAGTTTCTTTACATCTGCGTGAAGGTGTTCAGAAACATTCTTATGAAATTTTCAATTTTCAGGCCTTCTGGCTGTTTTAGTTGACTTTGCACTTTTTGTGTAATGCTTCATGTGGTGAGGGAGTTTTATGTTTTGTCATCATTTGCTTTTCTTCACACAAGGGTGGGGATGGATAATGATGTTGTTACAATGGCTGCGACGGCTTACTTGTAATATGTTGGGTAGGTTGTCTGAGTTTGTCCTCCTGCACTTTGAGCTTGTTGTTTTGTTGTGTCAGGGAAACACTGAGGACTATAAACAAGGCTTTTGGGTGGTCTCTTGTATCTTCCTGAATCTTTCGGACATGCAAGAACATCTTGAGAGTGGACTAAGAGTCCCTTTTCATGAATGGAGAATTCCTCTCCTCCTCCCTCCCTCTCACTCGCTCTTTTAATTCCCGCTCTTTGTCTGTCTCCTGTCTGTTAGCAGGGAGAACTCTCTCATACATATTGAAAGATGTTGTGAGGACTACCACTAGTGCGCCTCGGCAGTTTATTCACTCTTGCTTTCCTTTCCTTTCTTGCTTTGTTTACTTGTTTTTGTGCATCCCTTTAAACACGCCCTTTCCCTTCAGTAGTTTGTTGGCACTATATTTATGTCACAAATTCTCTCTCCCACTGCCTTCCTTTCTGACTACTGAAATACCTCTGTATGATTGTCTTCTTTTTGCTACGTTTTCTGCAGATCTTTTTATTTACACCTTACAGATTTTCATTCCATTTTTTTGTCCTCAACCTGCTTCCTTCTCTGGAGCCTCGCATTTTCGCATTCCAATCTCTGTGTTGCTCGGATGAGGCTAAAGTAACCTACAGTTTACACTGTGTTTGTGATTTGCCTCGATCGTCCTTCCCTCATCCTCTCCTACATTCTCAACTTTCTTTTACCCTTCTCATTCTACTCCTCTGTTCTCATTATTTCTTTTACTTCACCTCCCCTTCACTTCCTTAAAACTCCTCTTACCCATTCTCCTCCAGTCCTCCACTATTGTTCCTCTTTCCAGTGAATTTCTTTGTGAGTCAGATAACAACACAGACTGCTGAGATCTGGGTGAGATGCATCGTCTTGATGGGGTTACCTGAAAAAAACACAGCGATCCTTTATTAATGAATACCATAATGAAGCGGCACTCTCACCCCAACCACTCATTAAGAACATACCTCTTGTGTTAGCTGTTGTGTTATTCATTAAGCGCTTCCACTTAACTGGGAAACATAGTGGTGATAACTGTTTGTTTGCAATGTTACAACAACAAAGATGGATTGAAAACTTTACTTTGCATGTCATTAGGTCAGCACTAGAACAGCATAGTACATGTTTTTTGTTTTTACCAAAACTGACTCCTCATTTACCATAGAGATAGAAAGCAGTCTTAACTGGTTATCGGCACCTTTATGGCATCTGTTCAAGCATATATCAGTCAAAATACATGCCTGTGATTGTGCTGTTAACTGAATCAAAAGGTGCTATTTGTAGAATTCTTAACCGTAACAACAAACTTACTTTTTCTTTCAAGTGAACAGCTTACAACTGCTAGAAAATTGGTATTTCTTGATATAATAAAAAATAGGAAAAAACGATTTACATGGGATATTGATTCCATACACTATGCAATGCTTTGCAACACACAAAAGCACAGCCTAAAATAGACAACTCATCAAAGTCAGACCAATACGTGCCCTTCAACAAATACTGTGGAAGCACAACATGTCATCATGTCCTCATTGCAATTCCCATTCAAATTGAAAAATAAGCACTGAGTAGTGAAGAAAATCACCTTAATTGCTTTTTCCAATTTAAATATATCAAGAAGTACTGATTGTACAGCTTTTGTAAACTGGCCACTGATAGAGAAATTAGTTACATTTTTATTGGCTCAGATTTTACACTGTGCACCTTCAAAGGAAATATTCACCAAAAACATTTTACCTTCAGGACACTGTATTTCACTCAGGACACTTAAAGTGGCCAAGCTGAGAATTACCGAACGCACTGAGGCATTTTTAGTGTAAAAAAAAATGCCCGGCACAATGATGTTGAGCTGTGTAGTGGTCTAGAATGTTCTTTAAATTATTCCATTAATGTTAGATTTTACAAATGTTTTGCATATCAACAATTATATTTTAAAGATATAACAAATACAGTTGTTATAATTCAAAACATATCCAATGGGCCAAAGTTTTTTTAATTATCAAAGTCCTAGCAAAAACTGTAGCAAGTCCTAAATGTTGACAATGTGATTGCGGATGCACAACCATGTTGTGTCTGTACCAACACTGGAATAATGAAATACCTACTAATGGATTATTAACAAAGGCTTTATTGCATGACTAGCTATCACTAATCATTTACCCATGTTTGCTTCTCTTTGCCTAAGCAGAATTATAAAAACAATTAATTTTGATGCTTTAAGGCTTGCATAACAGCAAAAACTGCAAAAAAACTTGACCCAGACCAAATTATGTGTTATACTGTCTATTCATGTCAAGCTTTACTTATAGCAAAGAAGGAGGTTCTATGTTTACAAGTATAAATTCCTTACACAGTATACACTAAAACTCAGTGTAATATTAGAAACAACCTTAACCAAGAAAAAGAAACATGCAGGAAAATGTATAATGAAAAGCATTTGTATATATTTGGGATTAGTTTTTGTTGATTTGCATTCTACAAATTATTATAATTACATACATCCCTTCTGACAATACACTCAATGGAATAATGCCCACTGCCAAATCTACAGTGGTTGCCCACCCATTCATTACCCTGTGTGTGGTTCACACATTTGCTCATTTCCATTTTGATAATGTTCGTTGTACAATGGAAGAGGCAATAATGGACCAGGCTAAAAAGCATTTGTATTCACAATTCAGATGTAATTTGCATTTAACTGTGGGTGAGTCCACTGCAGGTAATATACAGACCAAATGCTCAGCCTGTAGATCAGTCCAACAAAGAGCTAATGACCCTGCTGCTAATCTAGAACCATCCGATGCCAGACTCAGACTAGTAAAGTCTTTGTCATCAAAGCGATGCAGGGGTCGTCAACACTGCTGGCAATTTTAAGGAGCAAATCTAGAATGCTCTTACCACTGTTAGAGAAATCTGAAAATGTGAAAACGAAATTATGCATGCCACCCATAGGAATCTGGTCAAAAATATTAACCCATACATGAAATGTGGGGTCACATGGAACAACAAATGTGTATATAAAAGTATGTTTATTTGACCTTGACAGGTATGTTACAAGACTAAAAACACAGGTCTATATCTGAAATAGCATGGCATGAATGGAGTATGGTAAATGGAATAATTATTCATCATACCACTTTAGTGAAATGCTCTTATTCCTAAAATTACATTGTAAGTAGCCTAGTATCAACATTGCAGCATGTTATTATATGCAGGGTTATGCACTTTTATATTTGAATACCTGGGAATAAGGAATCGTTTTTCAACATTGAGTGTGTTCACACTGTACTTCATAGGTTTTTCTGAAGTTGCGGTGTGTTTCTGTGGAAAAGGTTGTGGAGGTTTGACAAAGAAAGCTTTAGAAAGAGTTTGTCAAACTTGATCCCATTTACCTCTCAGTTCAATTCAAGCCTCAGTGTTAGAAGGAAGGCAAAAAATAAAGAGCTCTCTCAGGTGTCTGAATGATGTTTTGACATGAGTGCTTACGGCACGTTAAAAGCTTTGCCATTGTAATATCCCTCGGTTGCTATGCAAAACTCAATTACGTTGACTCTCTCCCACTTATCTGCCTCTTGTGAGACAAAGAATAAAGACAAAATGGGATTCTGAAAAATGTCTAATGGAATGAAACTGTTATTCTTATACAATAAAAACAAATTATATCTGTATTAAGTCTAAACCAGGATCTATATAGGACTGGAAAGTTGGAACACTATCCATGAGCATTTCAGCAATGCTGCTATAATTATTATTTAATGTTCCTATTGGTTGATACAAAACAGAATATGAAAAGGTAATGTTACTTTACTGTCAGACTCTTAGACCATGGTTACCTGAAGTAAGCTTGAAATAGTCTTATCACTCACAGTGGGGTATGCCAAAGTTATATAAAATAAATGAATTCAGTAAGCACCAACAGTTTGTTAACTCGATTATCATCCATGTTAATTTGAAAGTAATATCACTATATGAGTGTACTGTATGTAATGCTTGTTTCTGCTTTTGTGATGGGATGATAGTTCTATAGAGATATGCTATTTATTGCTTCAGAGATTGCATCTATCAAGGTTTTACATACTGTAGATATAAATCAATAGTTTTTGTAGATATGTTTGCCTATTCCATAAAGCCCCAACTAAATGATAATTTAGGTCTATATAAAACATTGATTAGCCCCATATAAGCAGCAAAAAAAATATTTTTAAAGAAACTATATCTTATTAAAAGTTGACCTGCATCTTCATATCTTCCGAATCACTTCTCTTAAATGATATGGGGGGGTCAGATTGCTCAGCGGTAAGGGAGTCAGACTAGTAGTCGGAAGGTTGACAGGTGCCGGTTCGAATCTCGGCTGTGCCAAATGTCATGTCCTTGGGCAAGACACTTCACCCTAAGTTGCTCCAGAGAGAATGTCTCTGTACTTACTATAAAACACTCTGGATTTAATCTTGCTTAAAGTTTATGTTCTTGCTAGTAATGTTATTGTTAGTAATATGTACTAACCGGATGCCACCGAAATACAGTCTTACTAGACCCACACCAAACCCACCTATTCTCTATATTATTTAAAGATAAATATGTAGAATTCCACCGGTGAAAACAGAACTACTTTCTCTTTCAGTGAGCAGATTCCAATCATAGACCTTATATATCACTGGATTTAACATGTGTGATGTCACCCATTGGTTTGTGAAGATCTGATTTAGGTAATGAAATTTGCTGTTACAGGCGCAGATATCTTGGTTGCGGATTTGACGATTTTAGACAAGAGGGAGGAGTAATCTAGCTAGCTAACTGATATTAACTGGGGTGCTAACAAAAACAGTATTAAAACAAAATGTAAAACAAAATGTAATGTTAATTACCAGAAGAACTGAACTGCCAACTTTGAGTGTCTTGTTGTACAACCGAACGCGATAGCCACGCCCAAAACGCCCCTTTGCTTTATCGCCGATTTTAAAATCAACGAGATTATAATTCAAAAATAAACATCATTATGTATTGCAGAAGGCTTAAATCTAGTGATTGAGACCCTATACTCATTATGAAAATGTTTACTGAGGTAATAAATCAAGTGAGAAGTGTCTCTCATTCTCATAGACTATTACAGAAACTGAGCTCTTTTGCAACCAGACGTGTCGCCCCCAGCTGGAATTCAGATAGAATGCAGGTTTAAGGCACTTCCGCATTTGTGTCACTTTGCCAAACCAGATGCTCGCCCTGTGTTCCAAACACTGTAGAACATTTATTTCATGATATTTGAAAAATCGAAGAAGGCAGTTAAGCTGAGACAATTTTTTACACCATGCAGTACTGTACATATTTTGCCATTTAAACAGGAATTTTGATGAGGACATGATGAGTTTCCACAGTCTTCGTCAATGTGCACTCTCCGTTCGTTATCTAATATACTTTTCAGACTGTGCTTTTTGTTTTTGTTAAAAAGCATTGCGTAGTGTAGGAAATCTTTATTGAATATTGGAGTTTTAATACCGGTATATCCATTTTTACAGTGTTTGTAAGCTGGTCAGCAGGAAAGAGAAAGTAGTTCCATTGTTATTGCTCAATTTCCAGAAATAGTACCTATAACAAGGATTCAAAGGCTGTTCATTTCTCCAAAGTATAATTTTTTCACTTTCCTCTCACTCACCTGCACTCTTTTGAATTCCATGCTAGCCATTAAAGCTTAGCATTGTTGTCACTTGCTGCCCTTGTATAATTCCTCAATGAGATTGACACTGTAATGTGCACATTCTCTTAACGAAAACTCATCGTTCATGTAACTGGGTGTCTTAAAACGTCCAAAGTCTGCCTTTTAGAGGCTATCCACCTCTTTCTAACCTTTCATCTTTTGACCTCACCCTTTCCCAGTCCAATCCCTCTCACAAACCAGACAATATCATTACTAGATGCCATTCGTAGACTAATCTCACTATAAACTTGCTCCAAGACTTTGATTACTATTTTGTCTCCTCTCTTAATATTTACTCCAACCCTCTCAGTTCCTACCCAGATGGTGATGCGTGGTCTCAATCTATGGTCTTTCTCCCCGGTCGCTCTATTTTATCCTTCAATGGTCTCTTTCCCCGGTTGCTCTATTTTATCCTATTAACTCTGCCATCTGCTAAATCTTCCTCTCTTTTGTCTTCTGATTCTGTTTCTTTGACCGACTCTCCTTCCTTTCCACAGCATATGGCTCTTGCTGTCTACGTTCTGGATGGCTCTGTCTTTCCGCTGCTGATCCCCGGTAAAGTGACTCACTGCTAGATTACAAAACAACTGAATGAAAATGGAAAAAACTGAACTTCTGGTTGATTTATTATCCTTCTATTCTCGCTACCTCTTAAACTATCCACTCCTAAAAAGTAATTCCATCACTCGAAATTCCTAACGACAAGACAAAAATCCTCAAACCTTCACCTTCATCTTCCATCTCTGTGAATAATCAAACTTTTAAAAAAGTTTGAAGACATCTGTACTTTCTTCTGTCAGCTGATTGACTCCTTACAAACCAAACTTATCTATGCATTAACATGTTTCTCCATTCTTCAGACTCTGAAGAGTTTATAATCCTAATCTTTTTCTCTTGTCAACTCATCCCTGACCACTGGCTTCAAAAACGTCAGAGGTGCTCCTTTCCTTAGGAAACACTTGATCCCTCTGGCATCAAACTATAGAACACTTCTGTCTTTCCTTTCCAAAATAGTTGAGCTTGCTCTTCTCAGAGCACCTTTCTCTTCAAGATGTTGCACGCAACCGACATCGCTTTCCTCTATGTCACAGAGGTTTTTTGCTCTGCCCGGGCTGAATCTCTTTCCTCTGTTTTCATCATCTAGATGTCTACTTCAGCCTTTTTCAATGAATGATCAGATCCTCCTCTCCACCCTTTCATGGCTGGGTATCTCTGGTTCTGAACACACCTTATTTGCTACATACCTGGTATACTGCTCTTACCAGATGACATTTAAAAAATTAACTAACTATTGGTGTACACCAGAGCTTGGTCTTCAGCCCTCTCCTCTTCTGTCAAGGCATCTTGTCACTTGGCTTCATCATAACATCACATGGCCTTTCCTGTTATTGCTATGCATGACATTCAACATGAAACAGGGACAAGTGTCCTTTGTCTGTTGAATTATACCACCACCGTCTGGGTCTCGGACCTAATCGGCATATATACTGGTGTAACAGTGTCTGTCAAAAATGCCTACCGGTAAACATAGTTACTAGGTGTTTAAGGTAATTTGTGTGACAGACCAATTTCCTCTACAAAATTCTCATGTGCTTCCGACCCCTGAATGTCGCATCTGTCGTGATTACCATTTATTACACTGCCTATCAAAACACCATGCACCAATAGCTACAAATCTGTCCACAGCTTCTTATGAAGCTGACCATTTGAGTTCAGGCATGTGGAAAACCCAGTACTGAACTGGACACATACATAAAAGTCCTAAGTGTTTAATGGCTATCTTATAACTGTGTGGTATGAATACTGAATGCTGATTGGCTGATAGCCTGTATATGATACTGTGTTACAAGTGTTTGACATCAAATTATGTTGGTAATGGTTATGTAAGACTAAGGCATTTTAGGAGTTTGTGATATATTGCCAATATACCACAGCTAAGCACTATGTCCAGGCGCTAGGATCAGCCTGGCATAAAATTTTAGCAGTAGTATATTAGTCATATAACACACCCCCATGTGCCGTAGATTTTACTAAATTAAACCAGGGTATTTGGATCCTTAGTACTGATTGGCTGATAGCAGTGTTACCGTACACCATGGGTGTGACATCACAAGTTGTAATTGCTCTAAAATTGTTTATCTCTGGAATTTGTGATATAGCTTGTCAAATTGAAAGCCACCGTGGCTGCAGCATCATGCAAAAGATATCTTGAACAGTGCACTTGTCTGTCAACGGCAGTACTTTACGAAAAATGTGCATAGCCCCACTAGATTCACCCCAAGCGTCTTGAATGTGGGCATGCTTATGGGCATGTTTGTTGTCTGCTGGCATCAGATGTTAAATTTTACAGACGATGCGATTTTGGTCCATGCACGCTTGTATTCTGGATTTAGGAATTCAGTAGAGTGGGAGCGGAGTGAGGTGAGTAAAACTGTGCAGTGTTTTCAGTCAAGTCAAGTGAAACCAAGGCAAATTGAGCTCTTTCTATGTTATTATTGTTTCTTCTCCAAAGAAATGGAGAGGAAGAGACAAGGAGAAAAGTGTGGCACAGACAAAATAAGAGAAGGGACATCAAGCACTTCAAGCTAATGCAGCCAAATGTAAAAACCAATAACCCACATGTTAAGTTATACCACTACCTAAGCTAAGTGAGGGAGACAGTTCGCAGCCCTGAGGCGAAAGAACCAGAGACATCTCCCCCTTATGTTTGAGCCCAAAATATGACCCATTGTTTGTGGCGTTTTTTTTATTCACTGCTGCTCAATTTCACAAATTATGCAAATGCTATATAAGTGGACGGTCATTTAGTTTTATGTAAATATAATTTGGGGTAGCAGCAGATAGAGAAAAACAGTAACAGCAGCAATGTGTGTTTTATGGGTGTATGTGCAAAATCATTACATAGTATGTGTTTATGTTATTTGTAAA
>JACXGM010020265.1:5639-18004 GCA_016801145.1 Umbra pygmaea | reverse complement strand
AGTTTGAGAGAGGAATTATTGCAGTAGATTGACTTAGGATGGTCTATTTTACTGTCATGATGAGTGAATATTGTAGAATAATTCCACACTAGTAGCTTACTGTATTTTAGCGAATATACTTTGTGTGATATGCACGTTTTTACAAACGGTTCGGAGGCGCGCTATATAGAAAGTTTTTTACACACTGATAACTGCAGTCTCATTAATTTTGTTTCTTTGCTGTTGTTGTAGACCAGCTTTTCCTAAAGTGGGATAAAAAATAAATTATATTCTATATATAGGGCCCTATGAAATTAGGGCCCAAATTCCGTGATTTCCGTTATTTTTTCCAATTTCCCTGATTTGGACAAAAGTTGCATTCAGAAGCCCGCACCCGAACCTAAAATATAGAGAATTTTGCACAATCATTGCCAGGAAGGCTAAATTTACTTTCCATATGATCAAAGTACTTATTTCTAGACAGGCAGGCTATTTCACGAAATATTAGTCATGTTAATAACACATTATTTCTTACAGATGAATCTACCCACAATAAAAAATAAGACTAGACAAAGATTTCCTAAGATATGGAAGAAAAGTGGAACAACAACAAACAAAAATATTTATAAACGTTATTTTAATAAGTTGTTTCAGGCGCAATCGTGTGGACAAAGCCATAACATTCAGCAGCAGTCCCGCTATTTCGACCTTGCTCTCCCTGAGTGCGAGCTGCCTGATTAGCAAGACCGTCAGATAATTGCTTCAGGCGAAAGAACATAGTAAACTATACCTAGTTATATATCATAGTTATATGCATTTGGATAAGTGATTGGAGAAAAACAAGCGTTGTTTGATTGGAAAATTTAGAATGGAGTGAATACCGTTGTTAATAGCTGTCAGTTATCAAGCGGATTACAACGTTTGAACTATATGACGGAGTGCATGCTGGCCAAATTCGGTAGAGAAACAATGCATAGTATAGCCTATATATAGAGTGCAAATTAACTTCCATGTTTGCTGCCTTTTGTATTAGGTCAAACTCAATGACAGTTGTTAATATTACTAATATCCGCGAGATTCCGTGTTATAAGTAAATTCCGTTTTTATTGATAGATTCCGCGATTCCGTCCGTGAAACCATAGGGCCCTAGATATAATATATTATATCCTATGGAATGGCACATATTGTATATTCTTTTCAGAGTTTCTCTCTTAACTCATCAGATCCTAATTTAAAATATACAGCAGAGAGACCTAGAAAGAATATATACATTTTACACATTGCCCTTTATACAACGTTGATATTTTGGAAACTATACCATGTAACTCAAGTCGCAGAGTATAACACTTTTACGACCAGACAGTAATAATCATAGACACCTCATACAGAATATACCAGTTGGCCAAATCCTTAGACTTACAAAGTAAATGCAGTATACGAATGAAAGTGTTTTATTATCCGAAAACCGGGAATGAATACAATATTCATAATTTTATTAATTGTAGCATGGTGTTCACCCGCCCATTATATTATTCTTACAATGAAAGAGTTGCTATATGCACAGCAGACTTCGTTTTGACTGTAAAATATACATGTAGCTGTTTTAGAGACAAGATAATCATTTAAACTACTGTCACTTCATAGACGCGTATAAATTATTATAGAGACCATTGGAATTCAAACAGTAACTAACAAACTATCGGTTGTATGCTTTCACTGAAGACAGAAAGCACAACTTCAGTATCCATTTTCCACTAGAAATTCAATTGTTTTAAACTTTAGAGACAAAACTTTTTTTATATGCCTGTTTCTGCTGACAAAGAAGATGAATGTTTACCATGATTTCGGCTTGTTCGAGGGCATTCCTCCTGCCGTATATTCTACAGAAGCTACACTCGCGTTCTGCCTTGGGCATTCCTCCTGTCGAATTCTATAGTAGCTACTGTAGATTGCACCCAGATTGAAATAAAAGCCCACTCAAATAGTACAGTAGGCTATATGAATCAAACAGCATTCCAGGTTGGAATTTAATGTATTCAGCAGTGTCGCAAGGCGCAGCTTTCCGGACGTTGTCTATTCAAATACACCAGTATGGCGGTATATAAAAAATTAATATCATGACGAAAATAAATACCGGTATTCGGTGTGAACCGGTATACCGCCCAGCACTACAATACAATACTATTTCATTCCAGGTTGTCACACTACAACTGTGGAAACGTCCAATGAGGGTGAATACATATGCAAGGCACTGTATTGCCAATGCAAAAAACATCTACATTTAAATAGTATTAATATTAATTAGCATATTTTCCCTTAATTCCAATATACTCCCGTTAATTCCCACAGAAAGTTTCCACCTCTGAATATTCTCCAAATTGTGCAACTCTAGGTGTCACCCATAGCATTTAGGGAGTCAACGTTTTTTATGAGGGCATGGTGACCGAAATATTCTGCTTTTGTAATTCTGATTGTACATGAAACCTCACATGATACCTTGTTGTTTTAGAATAGATTGTTTGGGTTTTAATGGATTCTGGCTGCAACTCTCAACCTATTCAATTTGAACAACAGCCTGAGTGCAGACCTCTTCTAACTTTATATTTACTTACAGTTGCATACAAAATTATTCAGCCTCCCATTGCAAATCAGGTTTACTGTCAAAATGCCGACTTTCAGCTGTTTGCAATGAACAAATCAAACAAAAGCAATTTAAATAGATCAACATGACGAATGCATCAAGTAGTTTCCCCAAATCCAAAAAGAGATCACCACCCTTCACACATAAGGAACAGGATACAAAAGGATATTGAAGGCATTGAATGTTCCCAGAGACACCGTTGGAAGCATAGTTTGCAAGTTCAATGTTAAGGGAACAGTGGTTACACTACCTGAACGGGGCAGAAAAAGGAAGCTATCAATGGCTGCATCCAATTTTCTGAGGGGGCAGGTTGTGAAAAACCCTTGAGTGACTGAAAAAGAGCTGCAACAAGACTTGGTGGCAACAGGCACTGAGATTTCAGTGAGCACAGTAAGGCAAGTACTAAACACAGGTTTCCATACCAGACCTCTAAGGATTACACCTCTACTGACCCAAAAGCACAAGAAAAGTCAGCTCCAATAGACACAAAATCATATAAAGAAGCCACAGAGGTTTTGGGATTCTGTTCTGTGGAGCTTTTCGGCACGATGGATCAGCAGTATGTCTGGATGAAGAAGAATGAAGCATTTGCTGAGAAAAACACCATGCCCACCGTCAAGCATGGTGGTGGCTCAGTGATGCTCTGGGGCTGCTTTGCATCCTCTGGCACAGGAAAACTGCAGTGTGTGGAAGGTAAGAAGGATTCATTGAAATATCAGGAAATTCTAGGAAAAAACATCATGCTGTCTATGAGGAAGCTGAAACTTGGATGTCATTGGACCTTGCAACAGAACAATGATCCCAACCATACCTCAAAGTCCACCAAAGCTTGGCTGCAAAAGAAGTACTGGAATATGCTACAGTGCCCATCACAGTCACCTGACCTGAACCCCATAGAAAATCTCTGGTGAGATTTTAAGAAGGTGATTGCAGCACACAAACCCAATAATATTACTGAATTGAAGGTCATCTCTCATCTCTCTTAGCCCAGGAATGGGCTAAGATAACTCAGGAATGCTGCCAGAGGCTGATATTGCTCATTTAAAATGTTATGGTATATCCATGTATAAATATTCCATTGGTATTTAAATTTTATGAAAGCCTTTATTTTCAGACATATTTATGTCAATGCTGTAATATCTTGGCAAAAATGAATACCCACAAAGGTACACAATTATCTATTTCATTTTTAATATTTACCTCAATAGATTGCAGTTTAAACTCTCTGAAAAGCCACAAAATGAAAGTCTCACTTAAGGATATTTGCAGGTACAACGCCCCTCCTACAGGGCCTCTAGATATACATCTGTCACCACATAACAGTAGGCTACAGTTCACAGCTTCTTAACTCCCCCGCTCACTTTGTTCAGTGAAATTAAGTCCAGCAAATAAAACTTAAATTCTTTAAACTTTAAACAGCAATGGCATGTATTAATATTTGAACAGTTCTGTCCACAACAATAATACCATATGCATCTACATACAGATTGGTGCAGTGTATTGGTCACCCGGACATGGCTCAATGGTGATAACTGTCCAAAAGGATGTCTGTGTACGTGGGTAGGAGGAGGACCCACATATAAAGTGTAGGAGGATCTGATGCAAACCTTCACTATCTTTTCTGTATAAGTAGAGTCGTGGTTGATTGCTCCCCTTCACACACTACCAAAAAACATTATATTTGCTATAAAATTATATTGAGTCCACCATCTGTGACCACAAGCTAGATCGGAGAATTATGATTTGTCCAGTTCTAAAGCCACAACAGCTACTTTTGCTGAAAGTATTCTGTTTATTGCAATGACATGGGCGGCAGTGGCTCATTGGGCCAATAGGTTGTCTATCAACCAGAAGGTTGGTGGTTCGATCCCAGGGTCATCCTGACCAAGTGTTGAGGTGTCCATGAGCAAGTCACCTAACCCTAGCTGCTCCAGACAAGCTGGCTGGCGCCTTGCATGGCTGACACCACTGTCGGTGTCTGAATGTCTGAATGAATTGGTGAATGTGAGGCTCTGTAAAGCACTTTGGTGGCCATTGGTCAGAAAAAGCACTATATAAAGGCAGTCCATTTACCATTTACATTAGGGCTACACAGGTGAGCATGGCCATCAATGCCACCAGGAAATTCTGTCCTCTAGAAATGTTTAACCAAATCTAATTGTCTTCCCATTAAACCCTTAAAGCGATAGTTCTTTTTTTTATCTAAGTCACTGTCCTCCTTGTTTTATGATTCTCACAGACTTTGTTTTGTGTTGTGCCTGCACAAAGCCTTGCAAAAACATAGTGGCACAGGCACACACAAAGTCCATGAGGAAGTTAATATTGCTCATGTCATGTCTAGTAAAAGTAACACAATAACACATCAACAATTATTGTGTATAGCTTTGTACAACTACTAACCACCCAGCTTTGGAGTAGTTCAACTGTCTTTCCAAGCCTTTAACAAGAACACCAAGTCGTTCTGAAAGACTCCCAACAACTTGCTAAACTAATGTTCCATACAAGGTATCCATGTCTTTGTCCCAATCTGGGTAAGACGACTTCAATTAAAATAGCAAGAACCATCCCTTAAGTGTTCATCCATGACTTCCTGTTTTAATAGCTTACAAATATGTACAAATGTTAACTGGGAAGTTCAGAGAACACGTAAATTAAGTTATACAGATATTTCAGCTCAGTGAAGTTCAGAGAACACGTAAATTAAGTTATACAGATATTTCAGCTCAGTGAAGTTCAGAGAACACGTAAATTAAGTTATACAGATATTTCAGCTCAGTGAAGTTCAGAGAACATGTAAATTAAGTTATACAGATATTTCAGCTCAGTGAAGTTCAGAGAACACGTAAATTAAGTTATACAGATATTTCAGCTCAGTGCTCCTGCTGTGCAAGTCAAGTTTATCAAAGCATTATTTTTTACAACATGGTATTGTTAATGTCACTCAATATAGCTGCAGAATAACATAGTGATAAGAGTTTGAGGAAATATTAATAACTAAATAAGTGCAATGTTGTTATCCATATTGGCCACTAGAAAGGAAGACCATTAGCCTTTGTAAAGGCAAATACCAGCCAAATTATTGTAGCAAAAAAAATGAGACAAAGGGTTTTGCTAAATATTTTAAAATACTTATAAGAATGAAAATATGCATCTACTAATAATGCAATAATTACAGAGGCCTTTCAAACAGCAACGTTTTAGATAAACTTGACCTCTCTCGGGTTCTGAAACTGAAAACTGTCTATAGCGCCCACCCCTACTAGCCTTCTGTGTTCACTATGACTCCAATGTTTGGTGCATTGCTCCAGAGATAGGGCAAAGTGATTCAGATTACCAAGGTTTGTCAAAAGTCTTGGCTGAAAGGCCAGATCTTATTCAGAAATGTTTTTCCATGTCATCACATCATAAATTTGTTTAAGGAGTTGTTCTAACACGAATCATTGCACTACATCGTGTACAGCCTGGGGATGTCAATCTGCTACCATCAAAATGGCCTTTAATGTTTAGACTACAGGAAAATGCACTGTCAGCTTAATGATAGTTAATTATAGGCTAGTCAGCACTTCCCACACACAGTTGACATACGGAAAGGCACAATAGACCACAAGCACATGTTCTCTGAGTTCTGTTTGCCAAAGGATCTGCTCAATCAATGTGTAACCTGCATCAAATCAATCATTTTACATGTCCTCATGTTCCCCCTATTGCGCTGGCCTAGTTCCACTACTATAAATAGAAGGTGTTAAGAGCTAGGTTGACACAAAACAGAGGACAGACAGTATGAGGAGCATGTGCTGCCTAAACAGGCTGTTAACACAGTAATTATAACCCTACAAAACTTACTACAGAACTATTGTTACCTCAGCCCTAGAAATAATCAGGGAACATTGCTTTTTTAACAGACTTGTAGGCTATAGTAGCCAGTTGCACTAAACATCACAGTGTGATTAAGTAAGCTACTCGGCCGGCTTGTTCAGGATGTGGTGGGGCTAACCATGGTTACCATATTGTCACCAAAAGCCAAGAACAGGCTTATGCCTCTTTATAGCCTGGCCTGCCATGTCAAAAATAAGTAGTCAAGTTTTAGAGGTAAACTATACGAAGACACAATTGCCAAATAACCCCGCTAGATATACTCTACGTGTGGTCTTCCAGATGCCAAGATTATGTATAGATCAATAGGGAATTAAATGAAGTTCATTTATTTATAAACCATTATTTTGCAACACCTTGGAGCAGTTAAGCAGAGGACCAGTAGTGTCTACTGTACAACAAATACAACTCTGAAACTTCTAAACAGAAATGAAACAAGGTCAATCAATATTTTTTTGTATGTATTGTTTTTATTTGTTAATACAGCAGACTTTACATTTTGATTTAATCAAGTCACAGCAGGTCCTATACATATTTCAATGTATCGTCAGACATATCGTATCGAAAAAATATCTATTTTAAATTGTGATATCATTTTTTGACCACATCGCCCAGCCCTATTAGTTAGTTAGTTAGTTAGTTAGTTAGTTAGTTAGTTAGTTAGTTAGTTAGTTAGTTAGTTAGTTAGTTAGTTGGCTGAAGAAAAAATATAAAATAACAATGTATATTTCCTGGAGTTCTTTGTTTTGTCCTGTATTGTTTTGTGTAAAAAAACAAACAATAGTCACTCCTCAGCCCCTTTGTCACTCCTCAGCTGTTGTGGCATGGTCGAAGATCGATCACATACTTCTTCGTGGCACATGTCGCTAAGCCGTCCAATTCTTATAAGACTCTTCTTTGTAAAACACAGACGCCATAAAAGTGAACTGACATTTATTTAAAAATGCCTACCATAATATCAGCAGATATTTATGCCTCCAGTGTTTAGGCCTCTGTGTTATAGATGCCGTTGGGCTAAAATGGGTCCCCGCTCGGTTCTAGGTTTGTATATTCTCTCTAGTTCTACTGAGATTGCCCTGCAAACTCATTAGTCAACACTGTCACTGTAAAGCTTTGGTGTGATCATTTTTTTGTGATTCTTTCCCCATTTTTCTCCCCTTGCAATTGGTCTTGTCCATTCCCTCTAACCCTGCCTTGTTGCAGCTCCGCAACTACCTGAACAGATGCAGGATGGTGAAGGGCGCTCACATGGTTCATCCAACCATAAGAATATTTAACACTGGAACTGGAAAACATTTTAAATATCCACAATAAATGAATAAAACAACCAAAAACAATAAATTTAATGGAAATTAAAAACCACACACAACCAAAACCATAAAGTCTCTAGAGAGAGAGAGACAGAGAGAGAGACAGAGAGAGAGAGACAGAGAGAGAGAGACGAGTAAAACAGACAACCATGCAAATGGAAATTATTGCAACCGTAAAAATGTTTGAGCTCATTTTAATTTATCATGTGCTTGATTGACTTATTGCATATTGCGACAGGCCTATTTGAAACACCATCATTTTTCAAGATAACTGTGTTAAGACAATGATTCTACTTAGACTGTGCATAAAATATAAACCATATTCTACTCACCTGGGGCCTATACTATGAAGCAAGATTTGGGGTTAGCGAGGTAACTTCAGGTTTAACCCTGGGTTTTCAGTATCACGACGTTGGGACACCTGTTACCGGGTTACATCGCCATGGTAACTCATGCTGTGAACCTTACCTGCTCCGGAGCAGGTTATATTCGACATAACCGATTAACCCCAACAAATGCACCGCCTACTGACCAATCAATTCTCAATTGAAAAATGGGTCACCATTCTGGGATTCGCCATTGGCTTTCGAAGTTGTGCGCTTACAATTCCACAGACTTCCATAGTGTTGAATTTGTTTGTGACAGGTATTTTAATGTAGGCTATGGTCTGTTTGACACAGACCAACATCAATGTATTCCCTTTCACTGTAGAGACAGTGCATTCATTTACTATTTACTCCTACAGAACTTGTTGAACAACCAAGTATTTTGACATTGATTAATTTACACACCCTGTATATTTTTTTATTTGCTCCCATGACCGTTTAACACTGTCAGGGTTGCAAATAAAAGAATACGATAAATAAAATTGTTATACACGCTCAGCATTAAGCAAAACATTGGTTTAATGGAATACACTATTAGTAATTATAGTCAGTGATATCGATGAGCCTGAGGCATTTATAAATACACGGGTGGCAGTTTTTTCCCAGCTTTCCTTCCTGCTTTATGTATAGATTATATTTTTATGCTCTTCATATTTCTCAGAAATGACCATTTAGGCTACTACAATTGAGCAAAATATGCAGCTCTCATAGACTTGTCCGTGTCTGTGATTGGTCCGATGGTGCACACACCGCCCCTTTTATGTGAACGCGTTCGTCACTAGTTTGAGAAATCCTGGGTTGATTTAACGAATTGATAACCACCATTGTGACATCTCTTACTTAGATCGCAATTGTTAGGTTCAGTGAAGCCAGGTAATAAAAAGAAATTCAGGGCATGCTGAACTTGCTTCGTAGTATAGGCCCCTGGACTACAATGTGTGGCCTAAAAATACTTTAGTAATTACGAAAGTCTTTGATGGTAGCTTAAAGTACTTTGCAAATCTGAAGCAAATAGACAATCATATAGAGCTCTGGAAAAATTTAAGAGATCACTGCAAAATCATCAGTGTCTCTGGTTTTACTATTTATAGTAAAACCATTTTGGTAAAATTAACAATTTTTGTTTTTTCCTACAAACTATTGACAATATTTCTTCCAACTTCCCAAAAAAGTATTGTCATTCAGACCAATTATTTGCAGAATGTGAACACTGGTCAAATTAATGAAACAGATGCTCAATATTTGGTGATCAATAGCTATTTGGTGAAATAATAATGGCTTTCATGCATCTTGGCATTCTCTCCACCAGTCTTTCACATTGATGTTGCATGACTTTATGCCACTCCTGGTGGAAAAATACCATCATCCTCAACCACAATCCACAGGTTTTCAATGGGGTTGACATAAGTAAAATATGCAGTTCTCTCAATTTTTTCCAGCACTGTATATAAAATGTATGAAATACATGTTTTTATATGCTCCTAACCAGCTTTATATATAGGTTTTAAAAATAGGTTCTATTTGACTGGGAATTCCATGACATGGTGTAAGACAGTGGTTTTCAAACCTCTCCTCAAATAGGCTACATCCTACTGGAACATTTATGAAGAATTTTCAGACTAAGACCTTAATAGGATACAAGGCTACTTTTTGTGTGTATTATTATCCGTGATTGTTAGATATTATTTAAGCTGCAGCTCACGTCGCGGTTTCAAAAAGCTTGTCCGGCTAAAGAAACTTGTGGAATGTAGGTTTGACTTACTGCCTTTCAAATAGAACAAACACCGTTATTCCCAAATCTATGTCCTCAAAATAATGAGATGGATTTACGCCGGGAAAACAAAATGCGTCCTCTGCGTTTCAGGACACATTAGACTTTTTTTTGTCTTAACTTTTCACTTGTGCCCCCAAATCAAAGCCTCACGCCCTTTGGGAACCTCTGCTTTATTAACATTAACTTGGTAGCATGGTGATTTGACAGTGAACTGACATCACACAAGCAACAGTCAGGTTCTGGGAAAGTGTAGTATTTCAGCTTTAACTACCCCAGAGCTAGCACACCCATTTTAAATTTTCTATTATCATCAAAGCCTTGATTAGTGAATCTGGTGTGAATTAGTGAATCTTACATTTCATGTACCAAATCCACTCTTTTTGCTAAAATGAAACAAAAGGTGAACAGACAATAATGTACTGTACTTTACTGTACAGTATTTTCTTTTTTAGCATCAGACCCAACAACAAATCTGTTATTGAAAGCAGAATTACTTTCTCTTGTAGTGACCAGCTTGTAGAACATGAATTTCATAATATACATTATTTTTGAAAAAGCAGTTTAGATGGGACAATGATTTCGTAAACTTTGCAGTACATATTTTTCCATTTGAAAAGAAATTGCAACGAGGACACAATGAGTTATTCATCCACAGTGTTTGTCTTATGGGCACGTGCTGGTCTGTCTTTAATGTAATTTATGCATTTTTCAGTGTTTCGCTGGTATTTTTTATTGCTGTGGGGGGAATTTGTCAAGCGGCACTGTCATCCGAACCCTCTTGAAAAAATGTCAGTTCTTCTGTGGAAAATTCTTATTAACAACATTCTTGTAATAAAATTGATAACGTGTTTCATTTAGTTTTGATAGAATTAATAGTTTTTTGTCCTGTCACAACATACATTCACCTCCATAGTTGCCCTACTCAGTCATTTTGGATTTCCTAATCATTATTTGGAAACATTTCAACTGTATATATTGTAAAAATGCTGTAAGAGAATTCTGTTAAAGAAATATTACTGGATTCTTTCCTATGCAAATCCTATGACAAAAGCCCAAGAACATTCCTTTAAGATAGCTCCCTAAAAGTGTTATGAGTCATATAGGATCATATTATTATCGTAGTTTCAATTAAAAATGTAATAAAGGAAATTGCTTTCATTCACCCTGATTAGCTACGTTGATAACTTCCATCGCGTATGCACAGTGCAACAGTAGCAGCATAGGTCCAGCAAGTAGACTTTTAATTGGGCCAATGCAAGTCATATACGTAATTCTGTTAGAATGCTATCCTATTTGAAATATAAGTATTGCATTGAGAAAACGGTAGCTACATAGAACATATTAATAAAACTGCTGTGCCATTTCCTTCCCAGTGGAAGGCAACTGACGGTAGAGTAGGCACCTCAATATAACTTCTTTGCAAGTAAGTGCAGGTCACTCGCCTAATAAACTTCCTTAGCACACTTTTTTTTTCTCCTGTATTTTTGTGTCATTAATACACAAAATACCTTACCAGCCACAGCAGTAGGTAGCTAGCAGCTTTGCTATTGGGTGAAAAGCCTAGTCTGACGTCAATCTGACATGAGTTGCATCACTTCTACCCCTGAACGGATTGATTGGTTAAGAGGACAGTGCACTCTGTGTTTCTCGCACATGCAGACAATAGCACAACAAGCTCAATAACCTTAAGAAAATTGTCATAACCTGACAGATCATATAGGTGAATGCAATCAATTTGTCTAATAAATTAATAAAGTCTAGATTATTGTTTTTTATATTTTTTCTTGGTGTGGAGGCATTATATTTAACAAATAGTATAGCAACTTCCACCTTGACTGCAAGTTGATCTGTTTCCTATCATTTGTTTAGTATGCTATGGTAGTTCAGATGTAGAGACCTAGCCTATAAAAAAGTATAATTAAAGGTTTAAACTATATATTTTGAAGGCACATTTAGTTTGTAACTTGGTAAACTATATTTTCAGTGTAGCTTCCCCCTGTAAGCACAGACAGACAGAGACAGACACAGAGACAGAGACAGACACAGAGACAGTCAGACAGACACAGAGACAGTCAGACAGACACAGAGACAGAGACAGACACAGAGACAGTCAGACAGACACAGAGACAGAGACAGACACAGAGACAGTCAGACAGACACAGAGACAGTCAGACAGACAAAGTGACAGTCAGACAGACAAAGTGACAGTCAGACAGACAAAGAGACAGTCAGACAGACACAGAGACAGTCAGACAGACACAGAGACAGTCAGACAGACACAGAGACAGTCAGACAGACACAGAGACAGACAGACAGACACAGAGACAGACAGACAGAACTGAGTCTAAAAGCCCCTAACAGCATTCACCATAACCAAAGTAATTTAATACCTCTACACACAG
>JACXGM010020264.1:0-17919 GCA_016801145.1 Umbra pygmaea | reverse complement strand
CTCTGTATGACCAAAGCGAGAGCTGTGTCCGGGTTCTCGGCAGTAAGTCGGACTCGTTTCATGTGAGGGTTGGTCTCCGCCAGGGCTGCGCTTTGTCACCAATCCTGTTTGTAGTATTTATGGACAGGATATCGAGGCGTAGTCGGGGTGGGGATGGGTTGCAGTTCGGTGGGCTGAGGATCTCATTGCTACTTTTTGCAGATGATGTGGTCCTGATGGCATCAGTGTGAAGCGGCTGGGATGAGGATCAGCACCTCTAAATCTGAGGCCATGGTTCTCAGCAGGAAAACCGATGGAGTGCCTACTCCAGGTAGGGAATGAGTCCTTACCCCAAGTGAAGGAGTTCAAATACCTTGGGGTCTTGTTCGCGAGTGAGGGAACAATGGAACGGGAGATTGGTCGGAGAATCGGCGCAGCGGGGGCGGTATTACACTCATTGTATTGCACCGTTGTGACGAAAAGAGAGCTGAGCCAGAAGGCAAAGCTCTAAATCTACCGGGCAGTTTTTGTTCCTACCCTTACCTATGGTCATGAAGGCTGGGTCATGACCGAAAGAACGAGATCCAGGGTACAAGCGGACGAAATGGGTTTCCGAAATGGGTGGCGGGCATCTCCCTTAGAGATAGGGTGAGAAGCTCAGTCATCCGTGAGGATCTCAGAGTAGAGCCGCTGCTCCTATGTGTCGAAAGGAGCCAGTTGAGGTGGTTTGGGCATCTGGTAAGGATGCCCCCTGGGCGCCTCCCTAGGGAGGTGTTCCAGGCACGTCCAGCTGGGAGGAGGCCTCAGGGAAGACCCAGGACTAGGTGGTGAGATTATATCTCCAACCTGGCTTGGGAACGCCTCGGGATCCCCCAGTCGGGGCTGGTTAATGTTGCTCGGGAAAGGGACATTTGGGGTCCCCTGCTGGAGCTGCTGCCCCCACGACCCGATCCCGGATAAGCGGATGAAGATGGATGGATGGATGGATGGAAGTTGAGAGACGCAAGACCCAACACTCTGGATGAGCTTAAGGCAGCTATCGAAGCATCCTGGGCCTCCATCACACCTCAGCAGTGCCACAGGCTGATTGCCTCCATGCCACGCCGCACTGAAGCAGTCATTTCTGCAAAAGGATTCCCGACCAAGTATTGAGTGCATAACTGAACATAATTATTTGAAGGTTGACTTTTTCTTATTTTTTTGTATTACAAACCGCTTCTTTTATTGGTCAGATGAAATATGCTAATTTCTTGAGAAGGACCTGTATATATATACCCTTTATATCTATATTATCTATTTTATTATTATGGCTGTTATTAATAGTGAGTATATATATATATATATATATATATATACATAAAGGAGGGGGTGCCCTTTTTCATTTTCGACACGTGCCCCTCAAAAGGTCTGTGCACGGCCCTGCTTTTGTGTATGTGTAAATGTGCGTGAGCATGGAATTAAGGGCCATTTTGGGTGTTTCCTTTTTTTGTTGTTTCATTAAGGATGTGAGTGTAAAGATTTCAGTGCTGCACTGTACCCTGCCACAACCACTCCTCAATTGCTAGCCTTGTCCTCAAGATGGATTTATGCTTTGAGCCAAACGTAGGTGCATGGTGAATCGTCCAATATATTATGAGCATTTTTGGCTGATATGTTTGTCGACAAGGTGGATTTCGGCAGCACAGGACACATTGTGTTTAGTTTTCTTTTTTGGGCCTGCTATGATTGGTCAGAGGTTCATGCACCTCCCTTTGTGAAAAATCACCCTGCAGTGCCCTGGGTATATATAATCACGAGATTAGGTTTATTAGCACCACATGTTCTGTTCAGTGAGACAAATGTTTCAATGTGATAGTCAACTGAGGTGTTTCCTAGCCTTCAAGCAGAGTACCGGCCCAGGTCCACTATGTGTCGTGTTGCATTGCCATCAGCGTCCCGTCAACTTTTTATCTGCTACACAGTTTGTTTGGAAAGCAGATAGCACTATGAAAACTCCATACACCTATAAAAGACTACAGCTCTGAAATATATTTTTAAACAGCATGTGTATATATTGTCTGAACCTACAACACTTATCAATGTCAGTAGCTAATTAGCTAGCTAGCAGCCTGTCTATTGACATTTAGTATTTTGATTAGTGCAGTAGCCTACAATTTACCTGCCAGTGAAATGACAGTAGCCAATCTCATTTCTTGCTCATTTCAAGATGGTGGTTTCTTTATACAGGGAGTGACTTGACAAAAATGTATCTTTCTCTACTTCAATTATGAGTCTTTTCATTGCTCATCATCCAAGTTTTACCACTGAGAGACTGTTGTGTCAACCGACAACCTGCAGCATCTATCAAAAATTATTTTTGGACAAATGTCATTATGTACAGTATGTTATATATATATAATAATGTGTATATGTTTGTATATGTATACAGTTGTATGCAAAGGTTTTGGCACCCTTGACAATTTTCATGACTTTCATTTATAAATAATTGGGTGTTTGGATCAGCAATTTATTTTGATCTATCAAATAACTGAAGGACACAGTAATATTTCAGTAGTGAAATTAGGTTTATTGGATGAACAGAAAATGTGCAATATGCATCAAAACGAAAATAGACAGGTGAATAAATTCCGGAACCCCAACAGAAATATCACATCAATATTTACTTCAGCCTCCTTCAGCAGAAAGAACAGCCTCTAGACACTTCCTATAGTCTGCATTGAGTGTCTGGATTCTGGAAGAATGTACTGTACTTTGGACCATTCCTCCTTGCAAAACATATCCAGTTCAGTTAGGTTTGATGGTTGCAGAGCATGGACAGCCCGCTTCAAATCACCCCACAGATTTTCTATGATATTCAGGTCTGGGAACTGGGAAGGCCATTCCAGAACATTGTACTTGTTCCTGTGCATAAATACCAGAGTAGATTTTGAGCAGTGTTTCGTGTTGTTGTCTTGTTGAAATATCCAATCCCGGCGTAACTTAAATTTTGTGACTGATTCCTCTACATTATTCTCAAGTATCTCCTGATATTGAGTGGAATCCATGCAACCCTCAACTTCAACAAGATTCCCAGTACCGGCACTGGCCACACAGCCCCACAGCATGATGGAACCTCCAACAAATTTTACTATAGGCAGCAAGTGTTTGTTTTGGAAAGCTTCTTTTGCCGCCTTGCATAACGCACATTGTTATGACCAAATAACTCCATCTTTTTTCATCAATCCACAGCACCTTCTTGCAAAATGAAGCTGGCTTGTCCAAATGTGTGTTTGTATACCTAAAGCAACTCTGTTTGTGGCGTGTGTGCAGAACAGGCTTCTTCCACATCACTCTCCTGTACAGCTTCTCCTTGTGCAAAGTGTTCTGAATTGTTGAATTTCTCCTGAATTACGTTCTCAAGAAACTATTTTGAAAACATGAATTACGTTATATGCCAACATATGTAGGGTGTTTTTACATCTCAGCTGCACGTTTTGCTGTTATACTATATTCATTCATACTTCAATTACGTTGCCTCTGCACATTTCGTTTAGCAGATTCATGCAAGAACATTCCAGACATTCCATACATTCCATAGCGTTCAAAATTATATTGCAACATTCATAGTTAAGGATAGGCATGAGAATACTAACGGTTAAGGTTAGGCATGACGTTGCCAACAGTTAAGGTTAGATATGACGTTACTGAGGTTAAGGTTAGGATTAAGGTTAGGGTTAACATTACAAAAAAATTGATTATTGCCTGTCTGCATCCCGCAAGCAATGTAGAACAAAACACACACAAAGTGTCGGTCTGCATTTGAAGTTGTGAACACTGGAATGCAGATCTCGGATTTATACGCCCATCCACCATCCCCGGGCTCCACCCTAGCAAAATCTACGCTATTTACATGCTACGTCATAATCTTCATATGTTCATATGTAAAGTTATTCAAGTGTTAAGTTTAGTTCCCTGCGAACGTAATTGACCCGCTCATACGTTCATATTTCAAATATTTTGGTTTTATTAAATAGTTCCCTCAGAACGTATTTAATGTGAGTTTGGGCTCCTGCAGCAAGATGATGTTGTCTTTGAAGGTGGTCTGTGGGCGGTTTTTGACTGTTCTCACCATCCATCGCCTTTGCCTCTCCGATATTTTACTTGGCCTGCCACTTCTGGCCTTAACAACAACTGTGTCTGTGGTCTTCCATTTCCTCACTATGTTACTCACAGTGGACACTGACAGCTTAAATCTCTGTGATTGCTTTATGTAGCCCTCCCCTAAACCATAATTAGGAGAGTCAAAGAGAACAACAATTTGCAATTAGCCACCTTAATTACATTTTCTCATGATTGGATGCACCTGTCTATGAAGATCAAGGCTTAATGAGCTCACCAAACCTATTGTGTGTTCCATCCAATCAGTGCTAGGTAGTTACTGGTATTTGAATCAACAAAATGACAAGGGTTCCCATATTTATGCACCTGTCTAATTTCATTTTGATGCATATTACACATTTTCTGTTAATCCAATGAACGTCATTTCACTACTGAAATATTACTGTCTCCTTCAGTTATTTGATAGATCAAAATGAAATTGCTGATCCTAACACCCAATTATTTATAAATGAAAATCATGGAAATTGTTAGGGGTGCCTAAACCTTTGCATACGACTGTATAAATAAATGTGTGTATATATTTATGTATATACTGTATGTATATAAATGTGTGTGTATGTGTGTGTGTTTGTTCTTGTTGTTAAAATTATGCTAAGTGAGATAATTGCAGTTAGCAGGATTTACACCATACAATTCTACTTTTCTCTCAAAGGTAATGTGCCAAGTTTGCATACCTTTTTTTAATACTTTTTGTTTTGTTCCTGTACCTGTTATGAAGCTGCTGTTTGCTCCAATTAAATATTGCATTGGATTACCACGTTTGCCTTCTACCTCAATGCCAATAACCCACAGAGCTAAAAATTTACACTAGCTCCTGCAACAGTGTAATGTTTTAATATTTGTCTTTTTTTATTATTGGCTGTTTCTGAGTTACCATCATTTGTTTTTTTTATCAATATACCTGTTCTGTCCCTCAATGTATTTCTCATTATTTTAATTCAGAAGACTGAATGTGTAGTGTAGTATACCAGGTATAATTTCATTTCAAGGTAAGCATTACTTAACGGCAGACACCCTGTGGCAATGACAGACGCTTGATGGCTGTAGTGTAGATTTAGAATAAGTTTGTGTTGTTTCTTTTTCTTTGAACACCCTGTTTTGTTCTATTTTTTATTCTGGTGAAGAAGTGACACGTATGGCAAGAGATAATAAGATGGTACACACAGGTCTGGAAAGAGGGTATCACATTGTTGCCTGACAAAATATTGTGATTATTTTTATGTACTGTATTTTATTAAAAATATTTTTTTAAATGTATCAGTGAAGGACATACTAAACAAGGAGGAATCCTTAGCCAAACCCATTTATTTGCATGACTGTATATACCGTTCTTTATTTCATACAAGTTTTCTTTCAGGTTTAGGCAGTGCATTTCCTTCCTATCTTCCAGCTTTCTCGAAGATTCAAACTGTGGCTAAAACCCTAAGCCTTATTTTTCTCACGGGCCATCGCTGATAGCATCAAAATTAACCAAAACCTGTTGCTTGTTCCTCCTACTCAGCGTCACTGATCTGTCAAAACCAATGCCTGCTGCCTGTCCTAATAAGGAAAAAGACAAACGTTGATGTTATTGGCAAGTAGAAAAATCTGAAATGTAGAGGGAAACTTCATGCAATGGCTCCATCTGTGGTCATGGTGTGAATCATTGCAGAACTTGGATGTACTGTGCGTGTGATGGAGGGAGAGTGTGTGTGTGAGAGAGACAGAGTGTGAGAATGTGTTTTTCTATGAGCTGGAATTAAAGCAGTGTATCTTGATGTTGTTGGTTTAAGTTGCAGCTATTATGGTGCTGTCAATTAAAACACGTAAAGGAGGATTGCACTTGAATGGACTAGTGCCTGTTTTATGACTGCAGTTTGAATGATGAATGGATATTGCAAGACTTAACTTCGAATGAAATAAAATAAAGTGATTTTTACAAACTCAAACAAGATGCATATAAATGTACTCATTACTCTTTTGGACTTAAAGGAGGCATCACATTTCAACCCCTGAAGGTCCTAGCAATATTTGACCAATTCATTTTTTTAAATATTTTACCTACTAGATTTATCTCAGAATGTGTATGGTATGTTGCTGCCTTAGTCATTTTGCATGCTTGCATATACGGGTGATTTGTGTCCATATGTCCTACAATATGTAGTACTACTGTGTTTTTGTGATGCACTCAAACATACATGTAATGAGCATAGTAAAATGTGTGGCAGTGAAATATCAGTCTCTGACCCTCACAAACAGATTGGCCTCACTGTATCTGCAATAAGCTGAAATCCCTGATAAGGCAGCCAGAGGTCACCATTATGATGACGGTTCATCCATCCTACAAGCAGCTTGTCCTCATCCCATAACACAGAAAGTGAAACAGAACTGTTATGCTCCCCATTCCAAAAGCTCTCATCCTACCATCCTCTCTATGTCCTTTTACTGCTGTTGACAAGTACATTAGTATGCATTCCAAATTGTAAGAAGCCCACCTTTAACCAATTAAGCCACTATTGTTTTTTTTAAAGTATTTCTTGTACTTGTCCCCTAAAACAAACCAAACATTAATCAAATAGCACTGAAATTGTAATATTTGGTAATGCCAGACATGTAGTGTTTCTATGAAACAAAACCCCTTAATTTTCACCTTATGTAATTAATTGATGTGACGAGTCGCGGGTCTACGTCACCCAGGACTGCATCCTCACGCGTCGCAAACAGTCAGGACCAAGATCTCCCTGAACGCAGCCCTCGGATCAGGTCCCAATCACCTGAGTATTAACACCTGTGTCGTCTCTTATGGATAAATACCGGCTGGTGCGACACGACCGTTGTGAGGTATTGTTTGTATTATTTCGACGTACTGAGCATTTCATCCCTGTTGTCTTTATTGGTCTGACCTTCTTTGGAATTCTGATTTACGTCTCTTGGATAATCCCTTTGTACTTCTGCCCTGTGAGTTCCCTGTGTATCGAACCCTGCTTGCCGTGACTACCTGCCTAGTGATTCGACCTCTGCCTGTTCTGAAAGCCTCCTGTGTGTAACGACCCCTGCCTGCTCCGAAAGACTGCTGTGTGTAACGACCCCTGCCTGCTCCGAAAGACTCCTGTGTGTAACGACCCCTGCCTGCTCCGAAAGACTCCTGTGTGAACCGTTATTCTGCCTGGTTATTGACATCCGTATTCAGTCCTCTGTCCCTAATAGACAACTCTTATACATTAAACATTATTGAAGTACTGCAGACCTTGTCCCTGGTTGATCATTACAGAATACCTCACCCTACCCAAAGGGATGGATCCGGCGGACCTGAATGCTCGTCTCTTACAGCAAGAGAAACAGATTGAGGAGCTACGTCAACTACTCCGGCAATCCACCCTGTCTTCACAGGCCTCAGGACCTCAGGTACCATCCACACCCGCCACGCATATAGCCATGCCTGATAAATATAATGGAACACCAGGGAAAGGCAAAGGGTTTTTGATGCAATGTGATCTCTACATTAACCACCATCCCACCCAATTCCAATCTGACCGGCAGAAAGTGGACTTTGTGGTTTCTCTGTTAACGGGCCGTGCCCTGGACTGGGCTACTGCTTTATGGGCCGCGAATAGTCCCGATCTCAATTCTGAAAGACGGTTCCTCCAATTATTTAACTCTGTATTCGATCACTCTGCCTATGGCCGCAGCACGGGAGATCAACTCTGTGAGCTAAAACAAGGCAGGCTCTCAGCTGCTGATTACGCTTTAGAATTCCGTACGTTGGCTGCAGGGAGCGGGTGGAGTGACACGGCTTTGCTCACTATATACAGGCGGGGTCTATCCAGCGCTCTACAGGCAGAATTAGCCTGCCGTGGGGATATAACGGATCTCCAACGATACATCACCATGTCTATATCTATTGACAACCTGCTAACCGACAGAGCCCGTCCTAGACCGTCACGCATGGGACAGACCCCCTCTCCTGTAGCAAGACCCCACTCCGAGGTCGAACCAGAACCCATGCAGATCGGACGTTCTCCGCTATCTCCTGATGAGCGGCAACGACGCATACGAGGCCGGCTATGTTTGTACTGTGGAGGGGCTCAACACTTCATAGACACCTGTCCCCTGCGAACCCCACGGTCTGGACCTGCCAGGACCTTTTCTACGGAACAGGTATGTCCTTTTCGCTCTACCAGTCTCCTCAACCAACAACTCAATCTCCCTGCTATCTTGACTGTTAATCACACCCGTATATCAGTTGAGGGGTTGGTTGATTCTGGAGCGGCTGGCAATTTTATTGACCGCGAATTAGCACAAAACCTGGGGGTGGAACTCCTTTCTCTTCCGTCTCCCCTCAGGATTAATGCTCTGGACGGGCAACCCCTAGGAACGGGGTTCATCACTCATCAGACAGCCCTACTTAAGCTCCAAGTGGGGATTCTTCATTCAGAACTCATCTCTTTTATGGTTCTGTCCTCCTCCCGTGACCAACTAGTTCTGGGTTATCCGTGGCAGCGCCTACACAATCCTGCCATCTCCTGGGAAAAAGGAGAACTGCTGGCCTGGGGCGATGCTTGTCAGTCTCGCTGCTTAAATTCCACCTGCAGAGCAACATCAGTGGAGGAATGCCATGCGGTGCCTGCCACCCATATCCCAGAAGTCTATGCCCCCTTCAACAGGGTGTTTTCCAAGGAACAAGCCTCGGTTCTACCTCCTCACCGCCCTTGGGATTGCGCAATCGAACTGATCCCTGAGGCCACCTATCCCAAAGGGCGGATTTACCCCTTATCTCTACCTGAAAAAGAGGCCATGAACACCTATATTGAGGAGGCCGTTCAACAAGGATTCATCAGGCCATCTATTTCCCCCGCAGCGTCCAGTTTTTTCTTTGTGGGGAAGAAGGACGGAGGGCTCCGACCCTGCATTGATTACGATCATTGAACAACGTCACCGTCAAGCACAGATACCCCCTCCCGTTAATCCCATCAACATTGGAACAAGTCGGACAGGCCGCTTTCTATACCAAATTGGACCTCCGCAGTGCGTACAATTTAATCCGAATACGCAAAGGAGATGAATGGAAAACCGCATTCATTACGCACACAGGCCATTATGAATACCTGGTCATGCCTTATGGCCTCACTAATGCCCCTGCTGTGTTTCAGTCATTCATGAACGCTATCTTCTTTGATATGCTTGACCGTTTCGTGGTCGTTTACATAGACGACATTCTCATCTACTCATTATCCTTGTCCGAACATATCCAACATGTCAAACTGGTTCTGCAAAGACTCCTGGACAATCATCTATTCGTCAAGGCAGAAAAAAGCGCCTTTCATGTATCGACGTTGTCATTCTTAGGAGTAAAACTCACCCCGGGAGGGGTCCAAATGGATGAAGAGAAGGTCAGGGCCGTGCGTAATTGGCCTAGACCACGTACTGGGAAAGATCTGCAACGCTTTTTAGGCTTCGCTAATTTTTATCGGCGGTTCATTCGGAACTACAGCATCATAGCGGCACCCCTTCATGCCCTTTGCAACCAAAAGGCTCCCGCTATTGTCTGGGACGGCGATGCCCTCAAGTCGTTCCATGCATTGACACAAAGTTTTACCACAGCACCCATTCTCACCCAGCCAGACCCGTCACTGCCCTTCACCGTGGAAGTCGATGCCTCAGCGATCGGAGTGGGAGCTGTGTTATCTCAACGGCGCACACCAAAAGCCAATCTCCACCCATGTGCATTCTTCTCCAGGAAGCTCACATCCGCGGAACGCAATTATGACGTTGGAAACAGGGAATTACTGGCCATAAAACTGGCATTGGAGGAATGGCGACATTGGTTGGAGGGTGCCCAACATCCGTTTGAGGTCCTTACAGATCACCGCAATTTAGAGTATATCCAAACCGCCAAACGACTTAACGCACGACAAGCAAGGTGGTCGCTGTTTTTCACCCGATTTAACTTTTCTGTTTCCTACGTTCCAGGACACAAGAATGTCAAAGCTGACTCCCTGTCACGGCAGTTCGAGCCCCTTGCCAAACCTGAGGGCGTGGAACCCATTTTACCACCGGCCGTATGGGTAAGACCTGTTCAGTGGGACATCGACACCTTGATCCAAGATGCTCTCGTTACAGACCCGGCACCACCTGATACCCCTCCAGGGAGGATTTACGTTCCTGTGAACATCCGTCCTCAGCTTCTACACTGGTGTCACACATCCCTCAGCTCTGGTCACCCTGGAGTCACGCGGACCACCCAACTCATGTCCAAAAAATACTGGTGGGCTTCCATCCGAGACGACATATCCGATTACGTTCTGTCCTGTCCTACCTGTGCTCAATCAAAGACGCCTCGACATCTCCCAACCGGTAAGCTGATGCCCCTTCCTATACCCGATAGACCCTGGTCTCATGTTGCTATGGACTTTGTGACTGATCTCCCTTTGTCAGCTGGTTACACTGTCATTTTGGTTATTACAGACAGTTTTTAAAAAATGTGCCGATTAATCCCTTTAGCCCGTTTGCCGAATGCAATGGATTTGGCAGAGTGTGTGTTTATGCAGGTGTTCCAGCAATTTGGAATTCCAGAGGATATCGTTTCGGATCGGGGACCGCAATTCACCTCGCAAGTATGGAAAGCCTTCTGGAAGCGTCTGGGGGTGGCAGTCAGTCTGACCTCCGGATATCACCCGCAATCAAACGGCCAGACAGAACGCCTTAACCAGGTAATTGGAACATTTTTAAGGCAACAGTGTGCTTCTCGACCCCATGACTGGAGCAGGTTTCTACCGTGGGTGGAATATGCCCAGAACTCCCTCGTCCAGTCCTCCCTCGGTATGACTCCGTTTCAGTGTGTTCTGGGTTACCAGCCCCCTTTATTCCCATGGGACACTGAGTCGGCACCGGTCGAAGCGGTGGAACAGTGGTTCACCCGGAGCTCCCGGGTTTGGAACACCGCTCACCAGCACCTCCGCCTGGCGGTTCAACAACAGGCACGGCACGCGGACCGACGGCGGCGTCCCACTCCATTGTTTCATCCTGGTCAGCGAGTCTGGTTGTCCACGCGGGATATACGTTTCCGTCTCCCATGCAGGAAACTCACGCCCAGGTACCTTGGCCCTTTTAAGATCACCCACCGTATTAATCCTGTCACGTATCGTCTGTTGTTGCCCCGTCATTACCGCATCTCTTCCTCCTTTCACGTCTCCTTGCTTAAGCCTGTCCGTTACAGCCCCATGCACCCACCCGTGACGGCTCGTCCTCCGCCGCCTCCCTTTGACGTGGATGGGGAACCTGCGTATACTGTCCGGGGTCTGTTGGCGTCTCGCCGTCGCCTGGGGGGTTTGCAGTATTTGGTTGACTGGGAGGGGTACGGCCCGAAGGAGCAGTCCTGGATTCCTGCTACTGATGTTCTTGATCCCTCCTTGGTGCAGGCTTTCCATCGGGACCATCTGGATAGCCCTGCTCCTCGTCCTCGGGGTCGTCCACCTGCCCGGCGGTTGGGGTCGTCGGGAGCCGCCCGTGGAGGGGGGGGCTCTGTGACGAGTCACGGGTCTACGTCACCCAGGACTGCATCCTCACGCGTCGCAAACAGTCAGGACCAAGATCTCCCTGAACGCAGCCCTCGGATCAGGTCCCAATCACCTGAGTATTAACACCTGTGTCGTCTCTTATGGATAAATACCGGCTGGTGCGACACGACCGTTGTGAGGTATTGTTTGTATTATTTCGACGTACTCAGCATTTCATCCCTGTTGTCTTTATTGGTCTGACCTTCTTTGGAATTCTGATTTACGTCTCTTGGATAATCCCTTTGTACTTCTGCCCTGTGAGTTCCCTGTGTATCGAACCCTGCTTGCCGTGACTACCTGCCTAGTGATTCGACCTCTGCCTGTTCTGAAAGCCTCCTTTGTGTAACGACCCCTGCCTGCTCCGAAAGACTGCTGTGTGTAACGACCCCTGCCTGCTCCGAAAGACTCCTGTGTGTAACGACCCCTGCCTGCTCCGAAAGACTCCTGTGTGAACCGTTATTCTGCCTGGTTATTGACATCCGTATTCAGTCCTCTGTCCCTAATAGACAACTCTTATACATTAAACATTATTGAAGTACTGCAGACCTTGTCCCTGGTTGATCATTACAATTGACCCCTAAATATACAATAATTAACATGTACTTTCATTAGTTTTTAGGAGATTATTTAAGGGGTATTAATCATAATTATGGTGTAAATTAATTGTTTTTAATGGGTGATGTGCATGGACTAATGGATAATTAATGAGTAATGTACATTAATTTATCCAAAATCCCTTAAAATAACCCCTTAATCATACATAAGTATATTCAGAATTTGGAAATATTTTATTAATGAGTTCTTTAAGCTACAAAAACCTATTAATATACACTTTCATTATTGCTACACAAAAATATTATGTGCATAACGCATAACTTCATTCAACTATGTCAAAATCGAATAAAATTACACTTTAATTCCCTCTAATCCTGCCATTTCGGCAGCTCCACAACTCCTTGGATGGATCATCTAAACAAAACACCCAGCCGCCGATTCATTTTTTAACTTTAGTTGGATCATGCACAGGATGAATACATTCACCAACTATACTTCTGCAATTGAACCCAAAGGCACCTGACACAAGGAGTCACTGGAGAGCGACGTGGCAGGATAGATAATCTGATTTATCTAACCCAAATCCCGGGCAGCGCAATACCAAATTTGCGCTGCCTTGTGCAGGAGGCCCGGGGATACTCAGAGAACCCATGGTCAGGATCAAACCCATGACCATCATGACGTAGACTGTTCTGCAATGCAGCGACTTAGCCCACTATGCCATCCGGACCCCTAGAATATGTGACCACTCATTTGTTTGTTTTATCTCCACAGAAAATATCCCCAGTGGTGTTTCAAACTCATATCCTTTGAATGAAAGGTGAGGGCCGAATCCATTATGCTTTGCGCCCTCTGAAGAAAACAGCAGAAAACAGCAATAATATTTCCTGGAGCACAGAGTACACCTGCATTTGTGTATTTCAGCTAATACCTTTAAAAATGATTTTTGGTGAGCTTCTCTTAAAAACTTAATGTCTCATTGAATACAATTATATCTAAAACACTTTAATGATATACAGTAGATGTACGCTATGTTATCACTAGAACTGCCAAACACGCAAATTATCTATCCTGCCGCGTCGCTCTACAGCGACTCCTTGTGTTCATATTGGGCACCTGTAAATTAAATTGAGGAAGTATAGTTGGTGAACGTAATCATCCTGTGTACGATCCATCTAAAGGCTTTTGTGTTGGATGAACAGTTTGAAAAGAAACGGCAGCTCAGGTGACAAGTGGTTGGATGAATCATGTGCACGCCCCTTGTCATCTCACAGATCTGTACAAGGAGTTGCAGAGCTGCCGACAAGTTAGGATTAGAGAGGGAATTGGGAAGGGAGGAAAATCGGTAAAGTTCACAAGACAAAAAAAAGTTTGTCACATATTCTAATGTTTCTTGTACACAATCCCTTAGACAATGTAATTCATCCTTTTTTTGCCATTAAATTGGTGAAGTATAATCTGCAGATTAATGAACTGAAGGGTTTGATGTTCGGTCCCTGTTTGTAAGCAAAATAGTATGGTTGTTGGATCAAATTTGTTGAAAGCATATTTGGAATTTATCATCATGCCAATATAGGAAAAACTCAACCGTAAATCTCAGAATTTCTCCCAAATTACATTCTCAGGAAACAATTTTGAAAACCAGAATTACGTTATATGCCAACATATTCCGTTTTTTTTACGATTGAACTGCAAGTTTCGTTATTAGGCTATATTTGTACTTCAATTACGTTGCTCCGGTAGATTTCTTTTAGTGGATTTATGCGAGAACATTCCACACATTCCATACATTCCATAGCGTTCGAAATTATATTGCAACATTCACAGTTAGGTTAGATAGGAGGATACTAACGGTTAAGGTTAGGCATGAGGTTACTAAGGGTTAAGGTTAGATATGACGTTACTGAGATTAAGGTTAGAATTAAGGTTAGGGTTAACATTACAAAAACTGACAATTGCGTGTCTGCATGATGCAGGCAATGTAGAACAAAACACACACAATGTGTCCGACTGGATTTGAACTCGCGAACACTGGGATGCAAGTCACGGATTTATACGCCCATCCACCATCCCCGACCGCCACCCTAGCAAAAACTACGCTATTTACATGCTATGTCATGATCTTTTTATGTTCATATTTAACGTTATTTGAGTGTTCAATTTTGATCCCTACAAACGTAATTGACCCTCTCATACGTTCATATTTGACATATTTCGGTTTTACAAAATAGGTCCCTCAGAACATATTTCATGTGATTTAGGACTGGAAAAACTACACACAATTCTGGCAATAAGAACAATCGGTGAGCTTTGTGTTCATACTGAATGTAAACTACTTTTCTAACCATGGTAACGTCAGGGTTGGTTGATCCTTCCATGCTAGTTTGTTTACCATATATTTCTGCACTCATAAGGCAGGTTTGCTGGGATGTTCCTCTTGCTTCCGGGTTTCACCCGGTAACCACTGTTTCGCATCACAATGCTAAAAGTCAGAGGTAGTAAAAGTACTAAGTTAAAGTACTTTTCTGAAGTACTCTGAGTTCACAAGTTTTGGGAAGTCCCTACTTAAGACCAAAATGATCAGGTAAAGGGAGATCATATCTTACCAAAGCCATGATTGATATTTTCTTTACTCTTTCTATTTCTTTCATAGGTAACTCTTAAGATATTTACTCCCTTTACCTGATCATTTTGGTCAGACTTGGCCGCAGGATGTGATGTGGCCAGCATTAGTGAGAAGAAAGGTGTGGCCATCACCATAGGCAGGGACGTTTCTAGGCATAGGCAACCTAGGCAGTCGCCCTATTGGAGCCCCCTCTCCCCCTCACCACCCTCTAAAAATCTATATAATTTGTATGGGGGCAATAAATCTTTATGTATTTTTATTATTATAAAAATAAAACTCCAGACTTATTTATTTGTTATGAGAGATATGATATTGACGACTCAAGAGACCGTGTTGGCACAGGAAACGTGTGGACACTGGGTCAGTGACGTCAGTGTCGAACACCTTTTGAAAGTTCCTTGTTGAACATTTCTGGCTGCCGTTCTGTAAGGAGGCTACAATGAAACGATCAAAGCCATCCGGGGCACAGTTTAGAAAGAAGAAGAAAGATGAGGAAGAAAGGAGACAGAAGTATAGTGGTATGTTTTTTATTCACATTTTGAAAAGCATCTGTCTTCAATATATCCCAATATGTACTATATTTGCTCAAATTAAAATCCCTTCTCAAACCCAAAAATCGATTTTAAGCAAAGCAGTCCATAGATCACTATGAATTATTAAAAATATAGGCATATTTGTCTAGAACACATTCATCCGTCTATATCGTAATGAGTTGGTACTTTTTAACTCGGAAAAAAATGAATTCTGAACTTTATTTAGTCCCATGCAGTTTGCGTTTTTATCACCGTCTCCTGTCCTTTAGACAGATATTTAAGAGGAGATGGAAAACCACCTCACCATTGATTCATGTGGTGCATTGGTTTAATGAAATATACATTGTCAATATACGTAGATTCACACATGCATTTGTTTCATTCATATACGTTGTCAATTGGTTGCAACGTATCGTGGATAATATATGCTATGCATATGGCTATCCCCTTTAATTTAATGTAGTTCCACCATGCCGGCTATTAGGGGACCTGTAGCGGCTGTAGACCAGTCTGAGGAGGGTCCCGCAGGTCGGTGAACCGTCCCAACCATCTGGGTTGCAGTCCTCATACCAGCTCCCCTGAGGGGGTAACTATATGACAGCCTCTTTATCTGATCTCCAATTGGTTTAGAAATTTAGATAGTCTGCAATACACTCTTAGTGTCACGTATCCTCAGGAAGATATTTGAGACAGGCGCGAAGGTTCAATAATGCACACTTTTATTCCTCTCGAAACCAAAATAATACTGCCACGAGGGGCGAAGCGAACAAAAGCAAGGTAAACACTGGAACACTGGAACATGGAAACAAGACACATTATAGGATACATTGATCGACAAGGACAAGGTGGAAACACAAGGGCTAAATACTAAAGCAAATCACATACAATAGGGTACACCCGTGCTAATCAACATGTAAACACCGTCCCACACTGATGACATCAGACCTGCACCTGTGAGACACGGAAGGGACACCAGGGGGAGCCACAGACCACAATACATTTGGGAGCACTCAAAGGAACAAAACCAAACCACTGTATATAAATACTGAATACACTGAGGACGTAAGACAGAACACAGGAGACATCACTGAACATAAAAAGGAACATAAACAGCCTAACACAGGGCTGGACGTTACAGAACCCCCTCCCTACGCCCACAACACCGGAGTGGGCAAGAAAAGGGGCACGTAGCCAGGAGAGACAGAAGGCGGCCCGGGATCGGGGGAAATAGAGAGGGGACCTGGGTCCGGAGGAAAAGAGAGGGGCCCTGGGTCTGGAGGGACAGAGAGGGGCCCTGGGTCTGGAGGGACAGAGAGGGGCCCTGGGTCTGGAGGGACAGAGAGGGGCCCTGAGTCAGGAGGGACAGAGAGGGGCCCTGGGTCTGGAGGGACAGAGAGGGGCCCTGGGTCAGGAGGGACAGAAAGGGGCCCTGAGTCAGGAGGGATAGAGAGGGGTCCTGGGTCTGGAGGGAAAGAGAGGAGCCCTGGGTCTGGTGAGACAGAGAGGGGCCCTGGGTCATGAGGGACAGATGGCGGCCAGGGGAAAGGCAGTTCAGGTGGCGGCCAGGGGAAAGGCAGTTCAGGTGGCGGCCAGGGGAAAGGCAGTTCTGGTGGCGGCCAGGGAAAAGGCAGTTCTGGTGGCGGCCAGGGGAAAGGCAGTTCTGGTGGTGGCCAGGGGAAAGGCAGTTCTGGTGGCGGCTAGGGGAAAGGCAGATCAACGGGCCCCGGTGGCAGGGTGTCTGGGAGCCCTGTCACAGGCTGGGTGTCTGGGAGCCCTGTCACAGGCTGGGTGTCTGGGAGCCCTGTAACAGGCAGGGTGTCTGGGAGCCCTGTAACAGGCAGGGTGTCTGGGAGCCCTGTAACAGGCAGGGTGTCCGGGAGCCCTGTCACAGGCAGGGTGTCTGGGGGTCCGGAGGACGGCGTCGTCCGCAACGGGGTTCCGGAGGACGGCGTCGTCAGCGACGGGGGTCCGGAGGACGGCGTCGTCAGCGACGGGGGTCCGGAGGACGGCGTCGTCAGCGACGGGGGTCCGGAGGACGGCGTCGTCAGCGACGGGGGTCCGGAGGACGGCGTCGTCAGCGACGGGGGTCCGGAGGACGGCGTCGTCAGCGACGGGGGTCCGGTGGACGGCGTCGTCAGCGACGGGGGTCCGGAGCACGGCGTCGTCAGCGACGGGGGTCCGGAGGACGGCGTCGTCAGCGACGGGGGTCCGGAGGACGGCGTCGTCAGCGACGGGGGTCCGGAGGACGGCGTCGTCAGCGACGGCTGAGACGAGGGTCCGGACGTCAGCGGCGGCTGAGCAGGGGGTCCGGACGTCAGCGGCGGCTGCCCGCAGACTGCCGGTGGAGACTGTGGCGGTGGGCCGACTGCCGGTGGAGACCTTGGCGGTGGGCAGACTGCCGGTGGAGACCATGGCGGTGGGCAGACTGCCGGTGGAGACCGTGGCGGTTGGCAGACTGCCTGTGGAGACTGTGGCGGTGGGCAGACTGCAGGTGGAGACTGTGGCGGTGGGCAGACTGCCGGTGGAGACTGTG
>JACXGM010020263.1:0-17931 GCA_016801145.1 Umbra pygmaea | reverse complement strand
GCTCCCCAGTCTCGGCCACCAGAGGTCGCTCCCGCTCCCCAGTCTCGGCCACCAGAGGTCGCTCCCGCTCCCCAGTCTCGGCCACCAGAGGTCGCTCCCGCTCCCCAGTCTCGGCCAACAGAGGTCGCTACACCACCATCAGTCGAGCCTGAGCCTTGCCTTGTCCCCAGACCTGCCCTTGTCCCAGTGCCGTTGGCTGCCCCTGTCCCAGTGCCGTTGGCTGCCCCTGTCCCTGAGCCGTTGGCTGCCCCTGTCCCAGTGCCGTTGGCTGCCCCTGTCCCTGAGCCTTTGGCTGCCCCTGTCCCCGAGCCTACTCTGACTCCCGAGCCTGAGCCTTTCATTGTCCCTGTGTCTTCCATTGTTCCCATACCATTAGCTGTCCCTGAGCCTGCCCGAGTCTCTGGGCGTGTGCCTGATCCAATCTCCGTGCCAGTGTCTGCCCCTGTCCCCGTGCCAGTGTCTGCACCTGTCCCCGTGCCAGTGCCTGCCCCTGTCCCCGTGCCAGTGTCTGCCCCTGTCCCCGTGCCAGTGTCTGCCCCTGTCCCCGTGCCAGTGTCTGCCCCTGTCCCCGTGCCAGTTCCTGCTCTAGTCCCCGCTCCAGTGCTTGTCCCCGGGCTTGCGCCTGCCCCGGTCTCTGTGCCCCTCCATCCACCTGCCTGGTCTGCTCGTCTGCTTCGCCCTGGAGTGTCTCCGCCGGTCTGGTTTCCGCCGCTATGGTCTCCTGCCTGGGTCTTCTGCCACCTGGTGTCCTGTGGCGTGTTCACTGTTTGGCGCCTCAGGAACTGCGCCTTGGGGGGTTCTGTAACATTCCCCAGTTCCCCTTCCCTGAGGACTACAGCTTCCCTATCCTAGACTGCTCAGAACTACAATTCCCATAACTCGGACTTAATCACCCAAACTCTGTACACCTGCTCTCACCCAGTCTGTATTTAAGGCTTACACACACCATTGCCTCTTCGCAAGGTATTATGAGTACATTTCTATATTCCTACTGAGCATTCGATTTCTTGTATTGTTTAACTGGCCTGACCCCTTGCTTTGTGTATGTATTATTCTGCCTTTGATTATCCCCTGTACCTTTGCCTGATATATACTGCCTTGTTTCCTATGATCCTGCCTGACTGAGAACCAGATTTGTGTACCGTACCCTGCTTGTCTGCCTATCTGGATTTGTTAACAGAAATCTGCTTGTCTGACTACCTGGATCTGTAAACTGAACAGTCTGTATACTCACCCTGCATTCTTGTATCCTGCTACATTTTTTGTACAAAATAAACAGTATTATCATTATTAACCTATTCTGGGAGTGGATTGTTACAATAATGAACCATACTATATGTCCATTATCCCCTACTATTTAGGATATGCGGTATAGGCGCGGTGGAAACAATAGAACATAAAATGCCTCCTGATTAACTAGTATGCTATGACACAATACGTGGTCACAAATACATACTACCGTATTTCCTCAAATAAAGACCGGGGCCTGCAGAAGGCAACCGGCTTTTATTTGAAGCAGGCTTTTGTTAGAGACAGGCCTTTATTTCTAATTTCCCTCTGTTTGATAAGTATAATTGGCTATATATTAATGTCAATCCTTGTTCCAGTTTGGCTTTTATTGCTGCATTATGTTGTTAACGCAATCTAAACACTTCTTGTAACCGTTCCAGTATGTAGTTAGACTCTGAAGGAGAAGGACGTGTTCTTGCTTGGCTCTGCTCCGCTCTGTTTGCAATCTGTTCTATCTCTGTTTTTTCTTTAGTGTTCTTTTTCTTTACTTTTCCCAAAATATTCTTTAGACTTTTTCTCTGCTTTTTTTTATACACCTTATGGACAGAGGGTGTTTATACATCTACCTGGAATACCTTTTAAAGCCATCTTGAAGAATTAGAGCAATCCAACATGGACTCCAGCTGTACAGAATGTGCAGAGTGCTGTCGCCTAACATTAAAAGTGGCTAAACTAGAAAGCAGGATTTCCACCCTTTACAAAATACAGGATGGTGAACAGTACTTGGACTCGTTCTTGGTACCGTCATCCCAGGTGGCAGTTTCAGACACTACCATCCCATGGAATGGCCACAACACCTACGCTGAGGTGCTGACTAAGTGGGATCATGAAGGTGCCATCCCCAAGCATGCGATGACCTCTACCGCAACGTACTCAGAGGCATGGACGACCATACAGAGGAATGTAAAGAAACACAGCTCGCCAACTCGAGTCACCCTGCTTGAAACCACCAGCAAAATCCAAAACTATTAACAGAAAGCAGTACTCACAGCCCACAAAGCTGCCTACACCTCCCAGTAACACCATTTCACAACCCTGCCGTGATAAGGAAAATACCCCTAAGAATGGTAAGAAACATCAACTCTCACAAAATGACAGAGGGGCAATTCCTCAAGCTCTCACACAGGCTACATAGCCGAAATACCTAAACACTATACTCATTGGGGACTCGAAAATCAGCAAATTAAGGAGTAAGAGCATGATAGCAAACTGTCTCCCATACGCAACTGTCAGCAAGGTAACTGAGAAACTACCAGAAACCCTCGAAAGCTACACTGCTGAAAAAAAATTGTTATACATATAGGTTCAAATGACACTCTAAATCAGCAGTCTGAAATTTTTAAAAAGTACTTAATTGGCCAGTTTGACAAACTTGAACCTCTGAGTCCAAAAAAGTGCATATATCAGGCCCATTGCCAATAATTAATAAAGGGATAGGTCGCTTTAGCAGACTGTTAGCACTACAAAATTGGCTCGCCCCCGCATGTACCTCCAGAGGTCTAAATTTCATCAGCAATTTTGACCTGTTCTGGGAGAGAAGAAATCTCTTTAAAAGGGACGGGATTCATCTAAACAACTCTGGACTTTGAACGCTTGCAGATCATCTGGAATACAATATCCTCCATTCTTTTAAAGTTTCACCAAATAAGGAGAAAGAAATACACAACAATACTCCCCTATCAGGGTGATCTCAGAAAAACTGAGGAAAGTGGGTGAAATGGATGAACTAACTGCCATTGACACATCCCACAAGGACAGTGATAGCACGACGCAGCCACAACAATCAGTGCTCATGGACAAAATCTCAGCTAAGTCCTGTCCACAGAGCTCATCACAAACAGACTGTGTCACATTAAAAATGCTAGAAGATTCCAAGGACAACTTTGTGGAAAACAGTCAGGGAAGCGATTTTCTGATAACACCAGAGAATCAGTCGCTCTTGACCTTCTCCGAAAAAAATTGAGGATCTGGTTTATGCTGGAATAAAACTATCCCACTCTATTGCTGCAACCCCCCAGATACCAACCAGAAAGCACCGAGGCCCTGTAGCCCCCCCTATTCCACCAGTTAGAAAGCTTCAGCCCCTCCCACAACGGAAATCAGAACCAAAAACAACTGAAAACAGCTCTCAGTGATATGTGTCGGGTCCCCGCTATGATAACAGTATCAAATGTTTACAGAACAAGCGGGAACCCAGCGTGCCTGTAACTTTCTCTATTCCTGTTCTTTTACATAACAGAAAGTCTAGGGCTGTCTCAAACCAGATAGCAAACCTATCTAATCTACTGCCTATTACATGTCAAACTAAAATTGCTGTGGGGGAAAGCAAGAATACCACTGTTAAATTAGCAATTTTAAACATCTGTTCACTTAAAAATAAATCACTTCTAGTCAATGACTTAATAACCACAAACAACCTAGATTTTTTTCTTCTATGTGAAACATGGCTATCAGAGAGCTGCAGTGCAACAATCCTCAATGAAACAGCCCCTCCTAACTTAAATTTTATGAGTGTCTGCAGAACGGTTAGGAGAGGAGGAGGTGTAGCAGCCCTTTTTAAAGATGTCTATCAATGTAAGCAAGTGTCATTTGGGATTTACCTGTCTTTCGAATATCTGGGAATGGTGTTAAAAGGTGCTCCACGCATTCTACTTGTCATTATTTACAGGCCTCCGAAATACTCTCCAGCCTTTATTGAGGACTTTACAGAATTGCTATCAGCAATTTCCTCAGACTTTGACTGTCTTGCTATTGCTGGAGATTTTAACATTCACATAGATAATGCAGAAAGCAATATGGCGAAAGATATCATAGCTGTTTTAAATACATTTGATTTGACTCAACATGTACATGAATCCACACACAACCGTGGACACACCCTAGACTTACTTATCAGTAGGGGCCTAAACATTTCATTAATTATTGTTAAGGATGTAGCACTATCTGATCATTTCGGTATTTTCTTTGATATATTGATCTCTCCTAACATTGAAGCTAGATCTGTGTCTGTCAAAAAAGATGCCTGAATGAAAACACCAGGGTGCTATTTATGAAGACTTTATCTTTAACACCAAGCATATTTGCAGACTCTGTTGATTTTCTCCTTGATTCCTTTAACTTAAAAGTTAAGAGTGCAATTGATTATATTGCTCCTGTGAAAGTCAGGAAGAAAAATGGCAGACAGAAGGCACCATGGAGAAACTCAACAACAGTTCAAAATTTGAAGAGAAATGCAGAAAATCTGAGCGCATGTGGCAGAAGACAAAACTTGAAGTCCATTATGACATCTATAAAAACACCCTTCATGCCTTCAATGTAGAACTAGGCAAAGCCAGACAGAACTTTTTCTCAAATATTATAAACAGCAACTTTAACAACATGCACTCTTTTTGCTACCCCCCAAGTCACATTCCCAGTGACATGCTCTCAGACAGTAAATGCAGTGAGTTTGCTTCTTTTTTCTCAGAGAAAATCAATAATATCAGAATGGTGATCAGCACATCTTTAAGTTGCGCTGAGGTCAGACAGACCAGACCACAACCTCAGAAATTAGTCACTATGTCTGTTTTCGAAGCAATTAATTGTAACATTCTGGAAAAAACAGTACAGCACCTTAAAACTTCAACCTGCGCCCTTGACACACTTCCCACATCTTTTTTCAAAAGTGTGTTTAACTGTTTAGAAGCAGATCTCCTAGAATTGGTAAATTCCTCACTTCTTTCTGGGACTTTTCCAAAGTCCCTAAAAACTGCAGTTGTTAAGCCCCTACTGGAAAATAGCAATTTGGATCACACTGTACTGAGCAACTACAGACCAATCTCAAATCTCCCTTTCATAGGCAAGATCATTGAAAAAGTTGTTTTCAATCAGCTGAACAAATTCTTAAGCTCAAATGGACACTTTGACGATTTTCAATCTGGCTTCTGACCAAATCACAGAACAGAGACAGTGCTCGTAAAGATAATAAATGATATTCGCCTCAATACAGATACAGGCAAACTATCAGTGCTGGTACTACTCGACCTTAGTGCTACATTTGACACTGTCGACCACAACATACTTCTTGACAGGCTGGAAAACTGGGTTGGGCTTTCTGAGATGGTCCTAAAATGGTTCAGGTCACACCTAAAAGCGAGAGGTTACTATGTGAGTATAGGCAACCATAAGTCTAAGTGGACATCCATGACATGTGGAGTCCCAAAAGGCTCAATTCTCGCGCCACTCCTATTCAACCTGTATATGTTCCCATTGAGACAAATAATGAGAAAGAAACAAATTGCTTACCACAGCTATGCAGACGGCACCCAGATCTACTTAGCCCTATCGCCTAACGACTACAGCCCCATTGACTCCCTATGCCAATGCATTGATGAAAATAACAATTGGATGTGTCAAAACTTTTTTCAGTTAAACAAAGAGAAAACCGAAGTCATTGCATTTGGAAACAAAGATGAAGTTCTCAAGGTGATCGCATACCTTGATGCTAGGGGTCAAACAACTAAAGATCAAGTCCGGAATCTTGGTGTGATTCTGGAGTCAGACCTTAGCTTCAGTAGTCATGTTAAAGCAATAACTAAATCAGTATATTATCATCTTAAAAATATCTCAAGAATTAGATGCTTTGTTTCCAGTCAAGACTTAGAGAACCTTGTTCATGCTTTCATTACCAGCAGGGTAGATTATTGCCTCCTCACTGGTCTTCCCAAAAAGACCACAACACAGTTACAGCTCATACAGAATCCAGCGGCCAGGATTCTAAGCAGAACCAGGAAATATGAGCATATCACGCCAGTCCTCAAGTCTCTACACTGGCTCCCAGTCACATTTAGGATAGACTTTAAAGTATTATTACTGGTATATAAATCAGTCAATGGCCTAGGACCTAAATACATTGCAGATATGCTCATTGAATATAAACCCAACAGACCACTCAGATCATCATGATTACATCAGCTAGAGATACCAAGGATTCAGACAAAACGCAGAGAATCTGCTTTTAGCTACTATGCCAGCCGCAGCTGGAACCAGCTCCCAGAGGAAATCAGATGTGCTCCAACAGTAGTCACCTTTAAATCCAAATTCAAAACACATCTGTTTAGCTTCACTTTTACTGAATGAACTCTGTGCTAAGTCTGAACCGACTGCACTATATTTTATATGGTTTGTTCAGTCTCTTCTATTTCTTAAACTGTACTATTTTTCTAACTGTTTCACTTTTATTTTAAATTCTTTAATTTTATCTGTTTAAAATTTTTATGTTTTCCTGTTTATGTAAAGCCCCTTGAATTGCCATTGTGTATGAAATGTGCTATATAAAAAATGAACTTGCCTTGCATAGTTGAAAAAAGTTGTTGAAGATTCAATCACTTGCACAGAATGGGAGCCATATTATTTCCAACGTAGTTACTGCCATTTACATGTACGTTAATACAAACAACACCAAGCTGATTAATACATACAGACGCATTGCCTGAAATTAGGGTAGGACAATTATACTTAGCGATACTATTTCCTGTTATCGTTTCAACCTGGTAGTGAGTAGCGTCACTTGTGCTACATTAGGTTTGGAACAAAAACATATGGGATGGCAGCTCGCAAGAGTATCGCTGCTTTAGATAAGTACCATAATCCAAAAATAACATGAATATATTGTTGACTCCATTCATATATATTGTTGAATCCAAAGTGATAGAAATGTACATTAACTGGAATGCACATTATATGAAAGGCACCTAGGAGATTATCCACACATAAAATTCCCCCGGCCTTTATTTAAGACCAGCCTTTATTTGTCCATGTTGACCACGCCCCCGGCCACTATCAGAGGCCCGGCGTTTATTTGACTACCGGTTTTTATTTGAGGAATTACGGTAACTAAAGATTGTGTTCATCATGCTCTTCATACCAGGTGATCAGAAAAAAACACTTATACAATCACTAATTACAAAACAAGGGTCATCTGAGGTTTTTGACTTTGTTAACAAGACAACTACAAAGACAAAGATATGTGCACATATTATGGAAATGATTCCATGTTTGACCACCGGGTGGGGCTAACCCACCCCATAGCGAGTCCCCATCCCTTAATCATGACACCCTTAAATAAAAAATGTCCCTTAATGAATAAAATACTGAAACTGTGCTGATGAAAGTTGAACAGTCCCTTAATGAATAAAATACTGAAACTTTCTATATCTCTGGGCCTCTTTCACCCACTCTATTAAATTGTGTGTTTAAACTGCATATTCAGGCGAGGGAAGACAAAAACTATTCTCACACTGACGGACCCAGTCTGCTTGAAATGCGTCGGTTGTATCCTGTTAACAATGCTTGACACAAACTTGTTTTTAAACACAGCAACAATCACATTTCCAGGTTAAACTTTATAATTTTTTATTTGGTTCAGTCAATTGACCAATTATTTTATTTGAAATGTAATGCAGTGACCACTTTCAAATTGTTGAATTTATATTTTTGTTTATTATATGGTTGGCATAGAAATTGCTTGCCATGATAAATAGAATGAGCTCTATAACACAATGGCATGCAAAAGCCAGAACACTGATCATGGCGACAAGAGGACTACAAGTACTGTTCTGATCCTACAAATCTCTATACTTGTGAAGGGGCAGGTATATATTTTTTTCAGGTGGCTCAGGATTCCTGGCAATGGCCCTGCTCCTAAAAAACAATTTCAGGCTAGTTCATTATGCAAAACAAAATACATTTCTGTCACCACCGGATGTTCATGAACGTGTTAATAAGCTTACCCCAGGGGTTACCAGGTCAACAGTGTGGTCCTAACCACAGACACTGAAACTATCCTCATGACCTAGAAAACATTTTTAAATGTCTTGACCTGAAAAATAAAAAAAATACTGACTTATCAATCATGATTTCGGACCCAGGCTACTGTATATAATTCATTACATTGAATTGCTATGCTCATTTCAAATCCTAGGGAATTAATTCAGGGTGGTTTTATGGGAGACAAGAAAATATAATAAAAAATAGGTTCTGCTGGCAGATTAGTAAATAACTAAAAAGCTTGTTTTCAGTATGAACATTGTAAATGTATATAAGTGGGTCACTGTCCCTGGTCATGTGTGTAGATGTAATTCATTAGCATTGACAAGGAATGCAAAGATTGTCCAAGCTATGTATTGAAAATAAAGTTCCTGAAATAAATAATATACTTTGGAACATTGTGTACATTCATTCAAAGATTGTTGTATTTACTCACAACTTGTAAAGGGACAAACATAAATAGAGAGGTTTCAAGTTTGTCACTGCAGCCATTACTGCATGTACTGTAAATTGAACATCTTGTGCCCCAGTTCCAAAAATGCAGCAGAAAAAAGGGTAAAGTATAGACAGACTCACCATTAATACTGTTTATATTTACAGACTAGAATGTTCTAGGATTTATGTACATTAAGTTGTTTTCTTTTACTACTACTGCATTTCCAGATTTTTACTGTATGTGCAATTACATCTACATGTCTGAGTGTCATGGACACCTGAGGGCTATTCCACAAAAACAGGATAAGGGATTAAGACGGGTTATTCAAGTTATCCTGGATGAATTTAGCCTTGACTTGTTTGCACAAAAGCAGGTTGAATTAAACCCAGCCAAGTAACCATGGAGATCTATTTTTTCAGTTAGCCTGCTACAGTGCAGTGTCCAGGTGACAATGGCTTAAGGCATAACTCTCACCAAAATGCAACTTAGGGTCTTTTGTTAATGTACCCGAGTCAAACTTTTGTTTAAAAGATTCATTTGGACGGTAACTCCACTTTTATGATTTTCCCTATTTTTGGTTTTGGTCAAATCACCTTTTGAATGGGAGTGATAAGGGCACTACTATGATAGCATAAAAATCGCTATTTTTAAGACACTAGGAAGGCTTGACACAACATGAAACTTTGCTCGAAGTATCAACAGGGGCTGTACACATGAACTCGAGCATTGAGAACATTGTTTGTGTACACAGAGTTTACTAAAAGGAAAGGTCTTGTACAACTCACCTTAGAAGTTTGTGTTTCTGGTGGCTGCTTTTTTGCCTCTGTGTACACAAACAAAGTTCTCAATGCTTGAGTTTAAGTGTACAGCTCCTGGTGATACTTCGAGCAAAGTTTAATGTTGTGTTGAGCCTTCTTAGTGTTTTAAAATAGTGATTTTGAGGCTATCACTCCCATTCAAAATGCTCCCATTCAAAAAAATTGTACCCAAACCAAAAATACGGAAAATCTTTCCGTCCGATTTATGCTTTTAAACTAAAGTTTGACTCGGGTACATTAACAAAAAGACCCTAGGTTGCATTTTGGCAAGAGTTGCGCTTTAAGTCCACCAACACTATTGCAGATGCATCTGTATGTTTTTTGTAGCAATCTGAGAACATGGTCCGCTATAGTAGCAGTTGCCAAAGCAGCCTTGCCACTGAGTGGAAGAAACAACAGCACACACCCAAATTCATGTGGCAGAAAGAATGGTCTTAATGTCAGACAAAGCATCTCAACGTTAGAGTCACACAGTGATTCTTTAACAGTGAACTGGCGGCACAAGAGATCATTGATGTACCCACAGATCCCTCCGCCCTTGCATTTCCTCGAGTTGGCGTCTCTGTTGAGCCGGGTCAGAGTGAACCGGTTTATCTCAAAGAGGGAGTCAGTCATATTGGAATGGAGCCAGCTCTCCATAAAACATAGTAAAGAAGCATCACAGAATTCGGGACAGTACCTTGTGTAGGTTCGGACCTCATCAATCTTATTGTTCAGAGAGCGTAGATTGCTAAGATTGATGGTTGGAAGCGGTGGTCTAGTGTGTCTTTGCCACAGCCAATTGTGTATTCTACCCCTCCTACCTCATTTCCTATGCCCGATAGGCCTTCTCAGCTCAGGAGGGATGTTGTCCAGGAACGTCGGGGACTAAGGGGTCAATGACCTAAAGCGTAGTGCAAACAGTGCATCCCAAGTGTAGCGTGGGCTGAGTCGAGGATCCAGGTAACTTTCCATTTCAATCATATCTGCAGCAGGGTACATTTTGGAGCGTGCTGAAGGCTGCCCTCCTAGGATGACAATCCCTGCTAAAGTCAATATAATCCATGGGAGATTCATCTTCCAATTTGCATACCACCAAACAAGACAAACAACATTTTAAACAAACAACAATCAACTCAATCACAATGATTTTACACATAGTAAACTTAAAAACGAGCAAACTCAGCCAGGGAAACAGTTTGCAGCTGCGCAGCGCACCGGAAGTACAATGTTTCTGTGTTTCCTGTTATTAAGTAATGTGGAATCATTAGTCTACATGATGATATAAAACATTGTGTACTTTTATTGTGTAAAATGTAATGCAGTTTACAATGCCATTTACCGTGTTTTTGTAAATGAACCATAAAATGAATCTGCCTTGCACTTAATTTTAGCATTTTGTCCCTAGATAAGGTAGAGTACAATTTCTTGGTAAATTGTGAAGTGTTCTTGCAGCCACCCTTAGTTTCCAGCTAGAGTGGGCGGAGTCACTGGGTGGTGGGGTTGGAGCTGGTGGAGTAACTGTGTGGAGTGGGTAGAGTAAATGGCAGGAGTGTTTCGAGTGTGTGTAGTCAGTGGGTGGAGTAACTGAGTGGAGTGGGTGGAGTAACTGAGTGGAGTTGGCGGAGTAACTGGCTGGAGTGGGTGGAATAACTGGGTGGAGTGGGCTGAATACAGTCATATGCAAAAGGTTAGGCACCCCTGACAATTTCCATGATTTTAATTCATAAATTATTGGGTGTTGGATCAATGATTTCATTTTGATCAAATAAATAAAGGAAACAGTAATATTATGGCAGGGGTTTCAGCAGATGGCAGGGGTGGACATGAACTGAGACATGGACTCTATTTATAATCAGAGACTTGTATATGTTCAGTGCCTTTTATGTTCATTTATAATATTAGTGGGTTCAGTGTATTATGTTTATGTTTATTCCATTCGGTGCTAGGCATGGTGTTTGTGTTTCCCTTTCATGTAAATTCTTCTATTCTATTGTTCCCTTTAGGGGTTAGCCACGCCTCTCCCTAGCTGGGGTTGCTGGGAAATGTGTAGGGACAGCTGTATAGAGGAGATTGGATTGATTACACATTGCACACAGCCGTGTATGGCTGGTAAGGGTTAGGTTAGTTAGGGTATATATGCAACCTCGACTAAGGAAGGGCGTGGATTATTGACTACTGTCTTGTGGGAAGTGCTGGTATACATTAAGGTTGGTTCGGATTTCCATGCAGTGCTAATTGTGAAAAGTGAGTCGCTTTAAGTCGTGTTCTTTATATGCCCAAGTGTTATGTTATCTTGCTTCCCTGTGCGTCAACAGCATTATACATATATTTATTGAGTTTAGCTATTCAGCGTTTCGTGCCGCTGTACAAGAGCACATAGGCTATATCTCAGTCCTCGTTATCTGCATATCCGACAAAGCCATACCCTGCATTTTGCCTGCTCTGGTTTTCCTGATACCTTTCAATAAATCCTGCAATCTTTTTGCCAACCGTCAACCTGCGTCTTCCTCTCTACTCACACCCAACATAATCATGACACTAACAGAAAATTTGCAATATGCATTAAAACAAAATTAGACAGGTGCATAAATTTAAGTTATATCTTTGTCCTCTAGTCAACATGAAAAATGATTTACATAATTGGCTCATGGTCAATTATCAACATGTGCTAAATGCATTTGTCAAACTAAAATAAAATCCATTACATAATATTGTACAATATCTTTTCAAATGCCATTGTTATGCAAATGCATGTATTATTAGATATTTATTTATATAGCACCTTTCATACAAGGAATGCAGCTCAAAGTGCTTTACATCAATAAAGGTCAAATAAAATAGAAGACATTTGCATCACTAAAAACATTTACATATACAATAAAAGACAAAGAAATGTAAATAAAATATTTTTAAAACGTAAAAATCATAGGGCATATTTGCAGGCAATGAAATAGAAATATGAAATGTAAAGGAACATATTAAAAGAAGAAAGGCATAAAAAGCATTTGAGTGCTGACTTAGTTAAATGCTATAGTGAAAAGCAGCCGCGGTCGGTGGATCTTAATTGGGAAGGACGGGCTCGTATTACGCTCGGCACCGGAGTGAATGGAATGGTGCGCAACGAACAAAACCAATTGTTTTTTTGATTTGCACACATTCCATTCACTCCGGTTCCGAGCGTAATACGAGCCCGTCCTCCCCAATTAAGATTCACCGACCGCGGCTGGTGAAAAGGTATGTTTTTTACAGCATTTTGAATATATCAATAGATGGTGCTTCTTTAATATTTTTTGGTATTGTCTTCCACAGTTTCGAGCATACTTAAAAAAGGCAGCATCTCAAATTTTTCAGTCAGTGGAATTTTGTACCATTAGCAGATTAGCTGTGGAAGATCTGAGTGCCCTTTGGGGAACAGGAATTCAGATAGTCTGTAATATAGGCTGGTCCTGAGCCATTTAGAATTGTATAAACAAGCAGGAGGACCTTAAAATCAATCCTGTGGGAAACTGGGAGTCAGTGTAATGATTTCAGAACTGGAGTAATATGTTCTCGCCTCTTGGTTCTTGTTAAGAGTCTTGCTGCTGAGTTCTGGATGAGTTGAATCTTCTCTAAATACTTTTTGGGAGGTCTGTAAGGAGGGCATTGCAGTAATCCAATCTAGTTGTAACAAATGCGTGAATTAGTTTCTCTGCATCTTTCTGGGTTATTTATGGTCTAACTTTAACAATATTTTTGAGTTGAAAGTAAGATGTTTTGGTCACCTTGTAAAGATGGGAGGTAAAACTTAGGTAAGAGTCTATGATAACACCTAGGCTCCTTACTTCAGGTTTGATCAGGGAATTCAGGTCACCAAGATTCATGCTGATTTTCTCCCATTTGACTTTAGGGACAACTAAGAGTATTTCTGTTTTATCCTCATTTAATTTTAGGAAAATAACACTCATCCAGTTATTTATGGCAATTAGGCACCTAGACAGTGAGCTTATTGCATCTATGTCATCTGGCTCTATGGAAATGATTAGCTCTGTGTCATCAGCATAGCTGTGGAAATTTACATTGTGTTCTCTGATGACATCACCTAGTGGAAGCATGTAGAGTGAAAAAACTAGTGGAACCAGACAGCTTTCATGTGCAACACCGCATAGTATATCATGTTCCTTGGTTACATGATCACCAAAACTGACAACCATGACTATTCAACCATGGAGATGCTTTCTCTCCTAACCTCTTTTTTGCCTGAATTGGGGCAACTTTTTCTAGAGCATTTGTCAGATTGTTATTTAGTTTATTTACCATCTCGTGGACTGTGTTGATTATACTAAAATTAAGTTGACTTAACATTTTAAAAATATGTTGCTCTGCTGCTTCATTTACTTATCGTTTTCTGACTACATTTTGTTCCATATTCCTAGTTTCAGACCCGCTAAACTTTTTTTCTTTTGGTATACTACCACTTGCCATCCGTCCACCTGTAATGTCATTATTGACATACATTGGTGTGACCTTTCTTTTTATTTAAGAGTACTGCAAAACATCACTTAGCACTCAGCCCACATCCTGCTAGACAGCAGGCTGAACAGCACGCTCAAGGATCATTTGTACTGTACATCCACTCATAAGCTCCCTCTAGTGACAGCATCCATGTGACTCTACTGGACGTCCTTGTCGCCAAGGATCCATCATGCTGTACATCCACTAAGCTATCTCTAGTGAGGGCATCTACATAACTGTACTGGATGTCCACCATGCCACGGATCCATTGGGCTGGTCATCCACTCACAAGTGCCCTCTATTGACGGAGTTTAGAAATCAATTTGGTAGAATAACAAAAATAAAGTATGTTAACCTCTGAAGGATCCGTGTCTGTGGTAGCAAATAAGTCTCCTTCATGTCTTTGCTCAGGAAAGAACAAGGCCCAGGCAACTGCAGTTTTGTGATCCAAAATAGACTTTAGTGAAAAACCACAAAGCCAAGTTTTTTCTGCAGAAAAAGACTGAAATCCCAATGCTTGGCATCAATATTTATATTGAACTTAACCTCACCTGGCTCTGCCTATATGTTAATCTCTGGGGCGGTTCTGGATGGCCCTGTAACTTCTCCACAGGGACGGACTGGCCATCGGGAGAATCGGGAGTTTTCCCGAACGGCCTGTCCATTCTGGGCCGATCGGGCCGTGATATTTTACTTTGACGGCCGGTCGGCCAGTTACAGTCCTGGATGTATTAAAAACAAGTGACAATAGGCTGAAATGGACTGGCTGTTGCATCCGCAAAACTGCGGTCTGGCCCGGCCGTCAAATCGAGAGAGAGTTCCTCTATATTTAGATAAGCAGAAACCCAGTGAATGACGAACGCGGGGAACAACAGATAAAGCGCGTGCGCACACGCGCGAAACCGCCCCCGCAGGCCGCTCCATCCAAATTCCCGGCCCAAATTTTTGTCCCAGTCCATCCCTGCTTCTCCACCAATATCTCTCACTGTTTCATCTCATGATGTAATTGATCATCCCTTTATGGTAATTTGTAAAGCAGACAAGCAGAGCAGGCCGGTGGATGGAGCCTTGGCGGGCCGGAGAGCGGAGGCAGCAGCAGCGGACCGGAGGGACGAAGCAGCAACGGCGGGCTGGAGGGCAGAGGCAGCAGCAGCAGCCGCAGACCAGAGGGACGAAGAACCCACGGAGGTCCGGAGGACGGAGGCAGCAGCGACGGGCCGGACGACTGAGCCCGGGCAGGTGGAGGTCCGGCCGAGCCTGGCAGAAGCAAAGGACAAGGCGGAGGCCAGGCAGGCGGCACCAGCGGCAGGGTCCGGGCTGACAAAGGCGGAGTCAACGGCCCCGTGGGAGGAGGCCAGGCCGGAGGGGGCTTGGTGGGCCGAGGCAAAGGCAGACCAGGCACCGGAACCACAGCAGACACAGGAACCTGGAAGAACACAGCACAGACAGAGACAGACAAACAGACAGACACAGAGAGGGGCACAGAGACCGGGGCAGGCGCACGCAGGCCCGGGGACAAGCACCGGCACAGGGATCAGGGCAGGAACCGGCACGGGGACAGGGGCAGACACTGGCACAGGGACAGGGGCAGACACTGGCACGGGGACAGACACTGGCAAGGGGACAGGGGCAGACACTGGCATGGGGACAGGGGCAAGCCAATGGCACGGGGACATGGGCAGCCAATGGCACTGGGACAGGCAATGGCACTTGAGCAGGAGCAGACAATGGCCCTGGGACAGGGGCAGACAATGGCACTGGGACAGGGGCAGGCAATGGCACTGGGACAAGGGCAGGCAATGGCACTGGGACAGGGGCAGGCAAGGCACTGGGACAAGGCAAGGCTCGAAGACAAGGCAAGGCTCGGGGACAAGGCAAGGCTCGGGGACAAGGCAAGGCTCAGGCTCGGGGACAAGGCAAGGCTCAGGCTCGGGGAAAAGGCAAGGCTCAGGCTCGGGGACAAGGCAAGGCTCAGGCTCGTGGACAAGGCAAGGCTCGGCTGATGGTGATGTAGTGGCCTCTTGTGGCTGGGAGGCTTGGGCGTGAGCGGCCTCTTGTGGCCGGGAGGCTTGGGCGTGAGCGGCCTCTTGTGGCCGGGAGGCTTGGGCGGAAACAGCGGCCTCTGGTGGACTGGGCGTGGTAAAGACCTCTGCTGGTCTGGGCAAGGTGGAGACCTCTGCTGGTCTGGGCAAGGTGGAGACCTCTGCTGGTCTGGGCAAGGTGGAGACCTCTGCTGGTCTGGGCAAGGTGGAGACCTCTGCTGGTCTGGGCAAGGTGGAGACCTCTGCTGGTCTGGGCAAGGTGGAGACCTCTGCTGGTCTGGGAACTTGGGCGACCTCTACTGGTCTGGGAACTTGGGCGACCTCTGCTGGTCTGGGAACTTGGGCGACCTCTGCTGGTCTGGGAAATTGGGCGACCTCTGCTGGTCTGGGACCTTGGGCGACCTCTGCTGGTGTGTATTATGGTCACTGATTGTCTCCACCAAAACATCTACAGACCCTCAATCGTTGGTCTAATTCCTGCTTCTGCCTCTGACTTTATGCAACACTGATTTTTCCACACTGGCCCAGACTGTCAGCCTCACATTTATGCAAACCGGATTGGCCGAACGGACCAACCCAACATTTGAATCAGGCTGTGACCACACCTATTTGGGAACCACCTACTCTATTTCTCTCCTCTACTTATTTCTATCTTCTACCTCTCCTATATGTACATGTTGCCCTGTGGTGATCTCCACCTCCTGTGGCTCTCCAATCATGTCAATAAAACTAAGAACTTTAATCAGATCTTTTTGAGGATTGTCTGTTTTTTTTACCATTGCTTTGCCTGCTTCATCATAGGGCCTCGATCTTTAGCCATATTTCCCTTGTTCACCAGTAGTGTGATTTGGGGGACTGACCCAGGCACATCAAACCACTTGGCAATCAGCTCAGACTCTTTGCCATCCCTCAATTCCATGGCTGCTCCCTGTTTTCCTATGACAAAGTATTGTGGTTCAATGGAAGCTGTCTTTCCCTCAACATCCATGCTGCAAATCGACCCTCCCCCTTAGGATTCCATGGGCAAACTCAATATTGTTGATTTGGCCCTGCATTCATATTTACAGGACCTTAAGGGGGCTGGCTATGTTACTGGTGCCACCTTCCCTGAGACTGGTTGTTTCCCTACCAATTTTGGTTGTTTCGGGGAGGGTGACTAGGCTGTTGCCACCCTTCCTGGATCTGGTTATTACCCCGCCAATTATTCCTACCAAAGTTTACATTGGCAACCCATGGGGTGACAGGGCAGTATCTCCTATTATGTCCTGCCTAAAAGCAACCCCAACAGATACCTCTTGGACCCCTCAGTATACTGTTTTGTTGGTTGTATCCCTCACCCTGATACTGTTTTGGGTTCTATGTATACACTTGTACCACTGGTGTAACAGGTGTCTGTGGAGCCTGCGGCTGTTGTGGTGGTTATTGACCATCCTAACGGACGGGTGCCATGGTGTTGTCTGGCACAGTCTCTGTTGCCACTGGGGCTTGAGTCTTTTTCTTTCTTGTCAGTTCATCCAGTTGTAGCTGGGTGAGTTTCCTCTGGATGTCTCTCCCCTGCTCAGACAGTCTCTTTTCATTCTGCGTGTATCTGTCCACAGCATAAAAAAACTGTTTCTGAACTGCTATGTTCTCCAGTATGGCTTTTTCTCAACCTTCCTCCTATTCCTTTATCATAGTTTTGGTGCCGCCATGGCCCCTCATGGTCCTCTCTTTTCATGAGACCCTAACTCACCTAACAATGTCCTGTCTATCTGCCAAGACCTATCTGAAATCATTTTTGACAACTGGTCCAACTGATATGTCCTGCAGTGGTAGTGGTTGCTCTTCCTGTAAATATTCATCCTCTAAATGGTCCTCTATTGCCACCTGTAATAATCACTCCCAAGTTAAAAAGATAACAACGTTTATTTTTAACTGGTATGAACTGTCCATGGGAAAAGGCACAGAATAATCCAAAAAACAGGCAAAGGTCAGACCGGAATAGCATATATATATGGCTAAGGCACAATAGGGAAGTCCACAGGCAGAATAATCCAAAAAACAGGCAAAGGTCAGACCGGAATAG
>JACXGM010020262.1:0-17923 GCA_016801145.1 Umbra pygmaea | reverse complement strand
CTCCAAAGTAGGGTTTGAAAACCTCTGTTTTAATGTGTGCACTTGACTATGGTGGCACAATATTTTTCCTTTGAGAATAATAACAAATAAATTTCATCTTACACTGTACTCCTGTGTACACCAAAGTTATATATTATAGACTTGTTGAGGAGGCTGAATGGTTACTGTCACTGATTTAGCTGAAATCATAATTTCTATAGGCAAATACATACTCTAATGCAGTCCTTCCCAAACCTCACCTCGAGGACAACCAGCCAGTTCTTGTGTTTGAACTACCTGCTGGGTTGCACATTTGATTCAACTTGTCCACTAATTAACATGTCCTCGACTTTGGTTCTGGTGATTCTTGACGGCTACAGCTAAGCTCTGGCACTTCTGGTGGTCCTCTAGGAGATGTTTGGGAACCACTAATGTCTAACACAAACCACAAGTAATGTGAGTTCAACATTTTAATTAAAAACAACAGCTTCAGCAGTAGCCACAGTATTTCCGTTGAAGAGCTGGATCTGTCTGTCTTTCAGGAGCTATTCCATAATGTGACAGCAGGCTATTAGGTGATATTGTCTACAAAAAATCGGAAAGAACAACGTTGGAGAGAACTGTATTCAAAGATTCCATTCTGTTTCATTCTAATTCTATTGTGATCAGTGTTGGGAATGTTACGTTAAAGTAATTAGTTATCGTTACTCACTACTTGTTCCAAAAGGTAACTGAGTTAGTAACAGAATTACTCTATAATAAAAGTAAATCGGTACCAGGGTAAGTAACTATTTGCGTTACTGTTAAAGTTTTGTAGATCTGTGTGTCGTTGTGAGATGCAAATACACACTAATGGAGCAATACTAAGGACTATAACAGGAACCACAACCAATGTGAGTTCAAACTTTTAATTATAAAACATAATATGAACAATTTCACACAACGGTTTATTTATAGCGGCAGTACTGCCCGTCAGGAGCTCGATATCTGTCTGATGTCCTGAAAAACACAGGCAGGTAAAGAAAGACGATAGCATTTCCCCAGTCTCTCGCTTTTCAGGACCAATTCCACAAAGTGACGGTAGGTGTTAGCCAATAGTCCACAAAACAGTAAGCACAACGTTAGCAATGCAAGTTATTTGCATCTACAATAGGCTAACTAGCATGGATGTATGCTTACTGTTTTGTTGGTCAATATAAATGCGTTCACAATAGCCCAGTCTCACGTTTCCAAACGAATATATTTCCGTGAGACTGGGCTGTTGTGAACGTATTTGTATTTACCTACAAAACAGTAAACACAACGTTCGCAATGCAAGCTATTTGCACCTAGAGTAGGCTAGCATAGATGTAAATAAATATTTGCAATAGTAAGCACAACGGTCGCAATGCAAGCTACCTGTATTTGCACCTACCGTAGGCTAGCATAGATGTATGCTTACTGATTTGTCGGTCAATACAAATGTGTTCACAATAGCCCCGTCTCACGTTTCCAAACTAATGTATTTCCGTGAGACTGGGCTGTTGTGAACGCATTTGTATTTACCTACAAAACAGTAAACACAACGTTCGCAATGCAAGCTATTTGCACCTAGAGTAGGCTAGCATAGATGTAAATATATATTTGCAATAGTAAGCACAACGGTCGCAATGCAAGCTACCTGTATTTGCACCTACCGTAGGCTAGCATAGATGTTTGCTTACTGATTTGTCGGTCAATACAAATGTGTTCACAATAGCCCCGTCTCACGTTTCCAAACTAATGTATTTCAGTGAGACTGGGCTGTTGTTAACACATTTGTATTTACCTACAAAACAATAACCACAACGTTCGTAATGCAAGCTATTTGCACCTAGAGTAGGCTAGCATTTGAAAATATAGCCTACTGTAGGTGCAAATAGCTTGCATAGCTAACATTGTGCTTACTGTTTTGTAGACAGATACAAATGCTTTCACAACAGCCCAAAATACATTAGTTTGGAAATGTGAGACTGGGCTTTTGTGAACTCATTTGTATTTACCGAGAAAACAGTAAGCACAACGTTAGCAATGTAAGCTATTTTCACCTACAGTAGCTTAGCATATATGTAAATATAGCAATGAGAGCTCAGCTGACTGACATGAAAAACAAACAAAATACTCACTTTATACTAAGGCATCCGTCCCTGCAGGCTTTGGCTGGCGTTTTCAAATTAACCTTCGGGATCCTCAAATACGTTTCCAGGACACACCTGTGATCAAACCTGGCTGGGGTGCTTTGTGATTTCTTCAAGGAGAATATGGCATTGCTAAAATTCACGACAGCAATAGGACTCTATCTGTGTCCAAATGCGCACAGCGAGAGCACTGACACCAACAGTCCACCCCAGCTCGTGTCTGCCCAGGCTCTTGCTCCTTAGCATCAGTCAGGTTTCTTGTTCCTCAATCATCCGCAACTGTTCCTCGCTGTATTGCGGCTCTTTCTGGCAGCCACAAGGATTGGATTCACACACCCGATCTTCAAAACCCCCTTCTGCCATATCATCTTTAAAACTACCCTCAGCCATTGTGGTTAGCATACTAAAATATTACTCAGTTTATTCCACAGAGCAATAGCCTGTTCGCTTGGCTTCAATATGGCTGACAATTTTTGAAATTCTGGAAGTGAGGTCCCACCCCCTATGGGCGGGTTGAAAAAATGCGGAAGTAGCTCCTCCTGCTGGCTGTAGTTCATAGCCTCTGAGCAGGCAAGCCTCAGATGATGCAAAATGACGATTTTTGCGTCATCTGAGGCCTCTTTCCATACAACCAATACAGAGACTTCACATCCCAGGGGGGTATGTAGTTATTTCTAAAATACTACCAGGTTTCTACTGATACAAAGCTTAATGCTAATCGGTGATGTATCCCTTTAAAATAGGGCCTTATATCTTACTGGATTGACAAATTGGAGGAAGTTACAAGAGACCTCGTCCCTTTGGGCGACTATGCCACTAGCTTTTAAAACAAATTACCCCACGACAACATGCATTTTGGGTTGTAGCGAGAGCCTGTTACAAAATCCTAAAAAACTTTATTCAAGAGGAGAGTCCTATAGCCATTATTACTGCCATAATACAGTACCTTGTAAGTATTGCTCCATGTGAATTAATGTTTGTCTCTGCAGCTTATGGTGGACGGTATGGTGACAAGTTTATTACTATGGAATCTGGGGTTCTGGAGTACTTAAAACCGGGTGATGAGGTCATGGCAGACCATGGATTCACAATTAGAGAAATACTATTTAAAAGCAAAGTTAACCTGGTCATACCCTCATTCATAAAGAAAGGTGCACAACTTACTGAAGAACAGGTCACTTCCACTAGAAGAATTGCAAATGTTAGAATACATTTGGAATGGGCCATCAGATGCCTAAAGGTGTTTCAAATCTCATAACGAGAAGTGCCTATTTCCCTGGTCCCAAAAGTAGAGAAAATTGTACATATATGTTCTGCCCTTGTGAATTTGCGGGGTGATCTCATTTGTGATGGTGAGCAGTAGGTCACTTAATGCATGTTTAAAACCAAGCTGGGGGAGGGTTCAGGGGAAAGCAATGGGAAATGTGATACTTCAGTGCAGCTTCAAATAAACTCAAGAATTGTAATATAGAAGTAATAAAAACATATTAAATATTTGTAATTGTTGAAATGTTGTCCATGTGAGATATTGTCAGTAGACATTAGATTTTTTATCAACATAAAAATAGATGCATGAACCTCAATGAATTTAAGCGCATTGTAATAAACATAAATTAACATTTCATTGCTGTATATTGAATTATTTTCAACAGTGGGCCCTAACAATGGCCCCTTGTCACATTTGTCTTTCCTTTCTCTTGCTTTACACTTTCCTCAGAATTTCAGTGTATCTCCCATCAAACTTAAGCCGCCCCGCAGCAAATTCATCTACAAGTTGAGGCAGCATGGATGAGAAGTAGAAAGCTCTCAACCGCTTCACCTGTTCCATGACACAGCTCAACAAATGATACACTAAATACCATACTCTCATCTGGTATCCAGCTCATCAGTCTGTCTGTCTTGAGACCTGTGCAAAACATTCCTAGTTGGACTTGCATGTAATAGCCTCGGCTACCAGATTTTTGAACCTCAAGTTTTCCATCCACTATTTTGAAATCACTAAATCTTTGAGATAAGAGTTCACTGAGTGTCTGGTGATTTTTATTTGGGACAGGGCATTTAATCTCTGGGAGCTCACAGACATTGATGATTCCATCCTGACTTGCTGATAACCATGGCTCTGCACCATATACAACTGTGCCCGTGTGTGTTATGTTTATTCCCTGTTCTTTCAAGTGGTTGCAAGCTGTTTCTTCCTTTTATTTTCCATAATTAGTGGCATAGTTACCACAAAAGCTGGGGTAAAAGTGCTCACACAAAAACTTTTCACTATTTGTGCCTGCATGTACAGGAACCTTCTTTGCTGAACTGGCTGTAATTCTAAGTTTCCTAGAAATGTGCCACAGATCACATGCACTCTGCCCCCTCGTCTCAAGTTCCAGTGTATCAGCTTGTTTGTCATCCATATTAACCCAAGCCTGATAGAATTTCTGGCATTTCACACAACTCAGATCACTGTCATGATTTTGATGTGACAGAAATGTTAAATCATTGATGGTTCCCTGTTCTTTTGAACTGCCCTGCTCTTCTGCTGATTGAGTGGCATTGTAACACTTTTCCAGTAGCGTGTTCTTGAGTAGGAATTGAGATTTTGTTTGAGATGTCGATCTCTAAAGTCTTTGTAGGACTGATACTGTGGTGTGTTTGGGATTTTACTGCCAACTGCCCTAGTCTCTCCCTCATAATTATCCTCTGCCTTGTGGTGCCTAAAATGCATCTGGCTCAGATGCTTGGGCTGAAGGTTCTTGGATGTCCCTTCATTCCATCTCCACTGCATGTCAGTAAATGCAGCCCTGTCTTTCCACTAACCACTGCATTCTGGACCTGAATCAGCCATAATGATATTTTGTTGTTGATTACCTGTTTGTACATTAACTGCATTGCAGACTACAGTACTGCAGAAATTCAATAATTTGGACATGGACATGTTATTGTACTGCACTGTACTGCAGTATAACTGCACTGTACTTACAAAGAACTGCAGTACAACTGTATATATTTTTGTAAGGGGTATGTTTATTTTTATTTTCAATAATTTACAGATTTAGTGTAGCAAGATCGCACTAACAGCCTATGCCTACCTTTCAAATGACAGCTGCTGCATAGCTACAAGATTTCCCTAGCCCTGCAATGCATGAACAGCCAGTGGTGGACAGTAACGAAGTAAATGTAATTCATTACTGTAGTTTTTTTGCATATCTGTAATTTACTAAATTACTTTAATTTTGGAAGACTTTTACTTTATTAACTCAAGTACATTTCAAAGTAAAATATCTTACTTTTTACTGTACTACATTTTCAAAATCAGTTGTTCCTTTTTATTTATGAGTGGCTAAAAACTTAACTGGTCAAACGAGCCACCAATTACAGTACAGCGTGGGCTTTGTTTTGAACTTCTTTTGTTTGCCCCTGTTAGAGCCTTGGCGGAATCTAGTACTTAGCGCAAACATACAGTTCAACGTCACATCACATTAGTTAAACAGCATAACATTTTGAGTGCCAATGTTTTGATAAATAATGGAAGAAACTATTGACACTAACTTGCCACAACACCCATGGCCTTATTTACGCGATTTCTTTAAAGAAGTTGAAAAAGAGAATGAATCTTTCATTTTTAAGTGCAATCTCTGCCTGGCTCGGCCCTGTACAGTTCATTCTTACAATAATTTTCTGTACAATCTACGGAAACTTGTAGAAGGATGCCATTTTCATTTCACTCATATACAGTGCCTTGCGAAAGTATTCGGCCCCCTTGAACATTTCGACCTTTTGTCACATTTCAGGCTTCAATCATAAAGATATAAAACTGTAATCTTTTGTGAAGAAGCAACAACAAGTGGGACACAATCATGAAGTGGAACAAATTTTATTGAATATTTCAAACTTTTTTAACAAATAAAAAACTGACAAATTGGGCGAGCAATATTATTCAGCCCCTTTACTTTCAGTGCAGCAAACTCTTTCCAGAAGTTCAGTGAGAATCTCTGAATGATCCAATGTTGACCTAAATGACTAATGATGATAAATAGAATCCACCTGTGTGTAATCAAGTCTCTGTATAAATGCACCTGCTCTGTGATAGTCTCAGAGATCCGTGGAAAGCACAGAGAGCATCATGAAGAACAAGGAAAACACCAGGCAGGTCCAAGATACTGTTGTGGAGATGTACGGATTTGGATACAGAAAGATTTCCCAAGCTTTAAACATCCCAAGGAGCACTGTGCAAGCGATAATATTGAAATGGAAGGAGTATCAGACCACTGAAAATCTACCAAGACCTGGCCGTCCCTCTAAACTTTCAGCTCATACAAGGAGAAGACTGATCAGAGATGCAGCCAAGAGGCCCATGATCACTTTGGATGAACTGCAAAGATCTACAGCTGAGGTGGGCGAGTCTGTGCATAGGACAACAATCAGTCGTATACTGCACAAATCTGGGCTTTATGGAAGAGTGGCAAGAAGAAAGGCATTTCTGAAAGATATCCATAAAAAAGTGTCGTTTAAAGTTTGCCACAAGCCACCTGGGAGACACACCAAACATGTGGAAGGTGCTCTGGTCAGATGAAACCAAAATCGAAGTTTTGGCAACAATGCAAAACATTATGTTTGGCGTAAAAGCAACACAGCTCATCACCCTGATGGAGCCTGCAAAAGACCTGAGACTGGGACGGAGATTTGTCTTCCAACAAGACAATGATCCAAAACATAAAGCAAAATCTACAATGGAATGGTTCACAAATAAACATATCCAGGTGTTAGAATGGCCAAGACAAAGTCCTGACCTAAATCCAATCGAGAATCTGTGGAAAGAACTGAAAACTGCTGTTCACAAACGCTCTCCATCCAACCTCACTGAGCTCTAGCTGTTTTGCAAGGAGGAATGGGCAAAAATTTGCAATCTCTCGATGTGCAAAACTGATAGACATACCCCAAGCGACTTACAGCTGTAATCGCAGCAAAAGGTGGCGCTACAAAGTATTAACTTCAGGGGGCTGAATAATTTTGTACGCCCAATTTTTCTGTTTTTTATTTGTTAAAAAAGTTTGAAATATCCAAAAAATTTCATTCCACATCCCACTTGTTGTTGATTCTTCACAAAAAATTACAGTTTCATATCTTTATGTTTGAAACCTGAAATGTGGCAAAAGGTCGAAAAGTTCAAGGAGGCCGAATACTTTTGCAATATATTTATTTATTTTATTTTTTATTTTTTGCCAAGTATCACCAGGCTTCATGTCAAGTAGTATAGAGGCAATGCACAAACACTGACAATCACACATAAAAGCATTACGAAATTGATATAAAATATTTTTCCTGACTTGACTGTGTGGGGAAATTCCTAGCTGAAATAGTATTATGTTTTGTATGCAGTTGTGATTGGCAAGTGCATTTCTTCTGATTACAAACACTACTTCCTATAACAGTGGATCTGATCTGGTCAGTATGTATTTATCCTCAGATGCAATATAGTAAATGGAAACTCATTTGAACCCGTGTTTTGCAAGTTTAAGTTTAAATTAAAACTTGGATTACTGTTACAAATAAAGGTTAAACCGAAACTGCATGCTCTCAAGTCCTGTTATTTCATTTGGTTCTAAAGAAAATTGTTTGACTTCAAGGTTTTGGGCTTATGACAATTTAAATAGACGTCATTGTCTTTCTAACTAACTAATGTTAATAGATTGGTGTGCCAAGACTTCTTCACGTAGACAGAGTTAAGCAAGAGTCTTGTGACAAAAACAATAATAGAACATTATACCCATAAAAAAACCATAGTACTTGGATATGTGAGTAAATTTCTGTACACATTTAGAAATGCGGGGTTTGGATTCACAGTGTCATCATGTATCAGAATTTGACATCAAATATGACACACTTAAAGTAGATACAGTTTGAAACTTAGTTATTCAGTTCTGGTACATGTGATGTCAAGATGACTTGACACAGTCCAACACATTTTGATACAGGTCATTTTACGCAGTGTGTTTACATCCATTTTGTTTGTCAAAGTCTATTTCCAGACAAAGGAAGCTATTAACGGTTCCATGTGTAATAGTTCTGAGGATCTATTGACAGAAATGCAATATAAGATCCATAACTATGTTTTCAGTGGTGTGTTAAGACCTTACATAATGAACCATTATGTTTTTATTACCTTAGAATGAGCCATTTATATCTACATAACCACGGGCACCCCCTTATATGGAGGTCGCTGTATTTTGTCGTCATGATTCCAGTGTAGCCCTCAGCGAACAAACAGCGCTACAGAGCGTGTTTCGTCACAACCTTGAAAGAGAAGCAGCCAAAAAAGAAGCAGCAGCAGAAGTTGTACGTTTCTAAACATTAGGTAATAGTAGAAGCTCTCCTTTATTAGAAGTGGAATTTTGGACAATTGGAAAGCTCTATTGAGGGGAAAAAAATTCAAAGCCATGCAGAAGTTGCCTGTTTTCTGCTGGACAGGTAAGGTATTCCAACTTTAGCAATGCAATTGAAAACTGTTGTTTGACATGTTAGCCTTGTAGAAGCTAGCCATAGTCACAGTAAAAAGTGACTTTTCCCTTTTCAGTGGTGTAAAATATATAGTTGGATTGTTGCATGTAACTTAGTTCTTCTCCCTCGCTATCTTGTGGCTTTGCTATGTGGGAGAAATAAGATGGTTACACGTTCGTGAGTCAATCAGCTGATTAGTACTATTGACCGCAAATCAATAGCCTACAGCATAACAGCTCATATTAGCCAGCTAAACCTTTACTACGGTTTTAGAAAAATATTTAGGTGGATTGTTTCATGTGGTTCTTCTCCCTCGCTGTGTACAGTAATGGCTTTGCTATGTGGGTATAAATGGGCTGTTTAGGTTCGTGAGACAATCAGCTGATTAGTACTATTGACCGCAAAATAGTAACTTTGCTCTAGGCTCATATTAGTCAGCTACTACGGTGTTAGAAAAATATGTGGGTGGATTGTTTCATGTGGTTCTTCTCACTCGCTGTGTACAGTATTGGCTTTGCTGTGTGGGTATAAATGGGCTGGTTAGGTTCGTGAGACAATCAGCTGATTAGTACTATTGACCGCAAAACAGTAACGTTAGCCTACACCATTACAAAATATTAGCCATCTAAACCTTTACTACCATGTTAGAAAAAATATGTAGTTGGATTGTTTCATGTGGTTCTCCTGTATCGTTGTGTAATTGCTTTGCTATGTAGGGAGAAATGTGCTGGTTACGTTCGTGAGACAAACAGGTGATTAGTACTATTTACTGCAAAACTGTAACATTAGCCTACAAAATAACAGCTCATATTAGCCACTAAACTTTTAGTACCCTGTTTGAAAAAATACGTAATGTTAGTTGGATTGTTATTTCAAAAGCATGATGAAGCCAGACGAATATGGGAGTGACACAGGCAAAAATCACTGGTAACCATCAGTGTGGCTTTTCCCAGATAGAAGGCTCTTATGAAGGAAACATGTATTCAAATAAACTTTTTTCTTATCTTGTACTAACTAACATGGATAGAAGCTAGGTAAAGTCAGTGAATAAAACACTAACACAATGATGAACAAGTAAAAATGACATTCGAAATAACATGGTTATATTGAATAATAAATTTTTTACTTAACAATTAAGTAAATATCTTAATATCTCTATATAAAGAAACCTCATTGCTTGACTATCTACTCTGCTGTCTCAGATGACGACATATTTTATCCTACGTTGGCCACCGTAGCTTAGCTTTTGTGTTTGCAAAGGGAAGGGTAGGAAGTGAGTGACTGGCTGCTGGCAATTCACAAACCATAACACTAGATGTCACTAGAAATTACACACTGAACCTTTAAAAAAGACGTAGGTCAATTATCATCATTTAAATACTTTTCACATAGTGTAGACATGACATGTTTTTATCTCCCCAATTAGAAAAGAATGCATCTTGTAACCATTTATAACTTTAAAATTGTGTCAGATAAGGACAAAGGGAACATTTTAGTATATCCAAGAATAAACAGGGTTTAGATATTTCAGTACTACACAGCTGACTCCTAACTAAACATACAACACATTTAACCTTTGAGAAGATCATAGAATGAGCAGTTCAGCAGATGAATGGTGCAAAGACATTGGAGGACGTTTCAAGTGGAAGCATCAGTACACTCTCCCACGTTTCACGTGGGAGAGTGTACAAATGCTTCTTTCCATTTTGTCTCAACTCCTCGTGTTGGAAATTATTTTTTCATGATAATGGAGTGAAATCTCAGATTTTCTGTTGACACCCCTTATGACACATGATAGCCAAAAAAATGTTTGCTTAATACTATATGTGTCCCTAACCTTAAGCCTAACCACAAATACATACATTTAAGCCTAGCCCTAACTGTGCATCTAATCCTCAACAACAGCTCTCAACCCAAATAGTGACTTTGAAACTAAACCAAATTTACCTTGTATATTTATGTGGATTTTTGGTTCCCACAAGTAAAGGTGTACTCGAGTACACAAACACACAAATAAAAACTCATTCCATAAACTTCATATCCTTGACCTTGTTGCATCTCTCACTTAAGGTGTGTGGCCAGTTTGTGTCCATTAAAAATCTGTTGCTGTGTACAAACAAACTCCCGACATCAGCATGAAGTGTCTATTACCATCCATTCCTATTTCCTATATGGCCACTATCTCAACATTCTGTTTTTAATTACTTGTCTCCAGCAGCAGATGCTTCTCGTGGCAACCTGCTGCGGATAATTCCCCTGAGATCTAATGCGCTGTGACAGACCCCACTTTTCCAATCAATAACTCGCCCTAAATCTGCCATCTTGTCCGCCTGCCAAACGCACAACCCACTTCTAATTGCACATAATTTTTCTTTAAAGGGGTTTAATTGCACAGTGAAGCTGTAGACCTGTCTGGTGTTTGTTGATATACAAATTAGTGGAAGCCCACACACAATATTGGGAATACAGTCTTCATCTAAGTAGACTTTTTGACCAACACGTGTTGAAGTTTGGCAAGTTTGTATGTCTTTATTGTGCTTTTTCTTTTGTTAACTATTTCAACAGTGATTATGACACAGGAAGTGAACAGGGGCTTTACACGGTGTAACTGTAGTTATTATCAAAAGCCCCTTCTCTACATTCACTTCCTCCTTTGTGTTTTGAGGTTGAAAGAGAAGAGAGAGTTAGATGGCTGCAAACAACATTGTCACATTTCCTTTAGTGTATTGTTGGGTCTATTTGGTAGAATGCTGAGTGGGACATGATAAAAATCGAGGAGGTACCGGTAAGCATGTTTTACTGAGCTTACAGTGCTACCTAAATGTAGATAATTTGTTCTGAAGATATACAGTACATTTTATTTGGAGATTAATTTTTACTTTTGTTTCTGTTATAAAAAGAAAAACAGAACAATTGGCTTTCTTAGTTAAGTATTGATACATTAAAGTATCATTACAGTTTAATAATAAAACATATTGTATTGTGATTATATTCATTTACAGTACATTTATAGTAAATGTACAAAAATGGGTTTCATTAAATTTACAACTTTCACTTCTTCTTTGCTTGTATCTTGTTCTCCTTTTCTACTTTAATGTCCTTTTTTCATATGCAACAGGGCTAAATGTCACACTGGATGTTTGTCTGTACACTTCTTTGTCAGTTACTGTAAGACATATACAAAGGTTTCTTGGTTACTTTCACTTTCCTGTCTGCTGGGTATACTGTAGGTGTGCAGCTGGGTCATTCAACGAACAGTTGGATAGAGTGAGTCAACTATACCTCATCGTTTAACCTAATTTAAATTTGCCACATGTTTAAGATGCACTATGTAACTTTCCATTTATTTGTAATTTGTTTTACGTAGATTATTTTTTTAATATATGTTTCTACTAAACACATGAACATTACAGGGAAAATACAATCAGTTTCCGAATATGTGTTTGTAGTTGATTTTAGTAGTTGATTTTTTTTCACAATATATATTCTATTCTAATGTTGTCTATATTTTGTATTATTTATGTTTTTGTATTCCACCTCTTAATACAATATTCTAGTTCCTAATGTTTACTAGTCCTAGATCACTGTTTTTTTTCAACAAAATTCCAGTAGGGGAGAACGGGGTAAAGTGAGACATCGGGTAAGTTGAGACACCCCCTATATCTAGGCAACGGAACGCATTTATGATCATGTGACCATTAAGTTTTCAAGCCCCTCCCATTTACCGTTGGTCATGAAGAAGAGGACCTCATGATGCTGTGTTAAGAATGTTAATTTCACAAAAATATATTTTTTGCATGTAAAAGTACATTTTCTTGCTGTCAACTTAATCAACTTTTGTGCCAAAGCAAAATTATTTAGGTAGAAAAACTTATATCATACATGTTGTTGAACTACCAACATATAAAACCATGTGATGATGCTAGCTGAAGATTAGCCTGAATTGGTAAGAGAGATAGTTTTTTCTAAAATGTGTAGGGTGGGGTAAAGTGAGACAAATGCTGTGGGGTAAAGTGAGACATGAGACATGAGACATTTAGTCTTAAAGGTCCCATGGCATGCTAATTTTGGATGCATTTATATTAGCCTTAGTGGTCCCCTAATACTATATCTGTAGTCTCTTACCGAAATTCAGTCTTGGTGCTGAATTACAGCCACTTCAAGCCAGTCCCACAATGAGCTTTCCTTAGGACGTGCCGTTTCTGTGTCTGTAGCTGTAAATGCTAATGAGGAGGAGCAAGGCGGGGTAAGGTGGAGGTGGGGGTGTAGCCTTGACTAGCTTGTGGCCACGGTACAATTTACAGTGAATATATCGCAATTCGCTCGTAGACACGCAGTCGTTCAAGCTTTCCAGTTTGACTAAAATTAGATCTATGAAATGATAATGATATTACATCATTTATTTGTTTACATATTTTATATTTCATACATCTTAAAAGTTATTACAATTTATCTTATTACAATTACATCAAGCTCTGCAGAAACCTGCTTATAAGCCATTGTTTTGAATCAGGTGTGAAGGGAAATACATGAGCGGGCCCATGTATTTAGGAAGAGTGAACAGGCCATAATTATCTCCTCACCAGTAAAACGCTATAACTACTGCGGTCACATAGCTGGTTTGTCTGTAGTAGGGTGGCCACCAGACATTCGTAAATATTCGGGACATTCTATTTATAATCCAAGCAATTCAAATCAGTGCCTGTAGCCTCATTGCTGTAAGGTGCCTCGAATTTATCCATTCTCATCTGATCACCCTGGTTTGCAGAGGTGCACTTAGTCATTCCAATGAGGGGAAAGGCGGATATCGCGCGCGCCATAACACCAACAGCAGAATGGTTATCCAAATAACAAAGATGTGTACAACACAGTGTGTGTATTCACACATATACTTGGTGCTATCTACCTTTACATTAGCGACAGTAAGGTTTTTGGTTGTTAGCTGCAGAGCTAAAGTTACAGTAGTCATTCCAATGAGGGGAAAGGCAGATATCGCGCACGCCATAACACCAACAGCAGAACGGTTATCCAAATAACAAAGATGTGTACAACACATATACTTGGTGCTATCTACCTTTACATTAGTGACAGTAAGGCTGTTGGTTGTTAGCTGAAGAGCTAAAGTTACAGCCCCATTCTAAGGTTAACAAGCTACGTAGTAACCATACACAGTAAAGCAATAAATTGATACAGCTTTAGTTAACTTACTTGTCCGAGGTTTGTAGCTGAGCTAAGGAGAGTCGGTACTGATCCAGACTTTAATTTCAGACGTTCAGCAAGGCCAGCTCTGTATTGGCCGATGTTGAGGAAAAAGTTGTTGATGAAATGTTCGGCGCAGACAGGTACAAAACATTTGGAAGTTGTGTTAGCGCATTTCCAGAGAAAATGAAATTAATCCACTGGTTCTTTAGAGGTTCAGATGAAGGAATTAAAAAAATACTTTTGTTTTCTTTTGTACATCCAAACACTGAGCAACTGCCATGCTTCACTCGTTTGCAAGCCATGATGTCTCTCAAGGAAAAACATTATTTGCGTGGTTGTAGCAGATTTACATTCTCATGGGTGGGCCAAATTCTCTGGGCGGGCCAAGCAGAGAAAGGGGAGGTAACCTTTTTCCTTATGACGACATAAGGGGCAAATTTCAGAACAGCTCGTCTTAGCTTTCGTTTTCTCAAAGTCGGAGAAAGATACTCATTGCTTGGTTTTTACCTATCGCCATTTCTAGCCAATGGGGGACCATAGGCAGGCTAGATTAACTAATATTAATGGTAAAAAACCTCATAAATTGAAATGTTCATGCCATGGGACCTTTAAACATATTTTAATGTAATAATAAATTACATATATTTTATTTTTAATGTCATAAACATTGTAGAAAAGCCATCATGCCAAGGGAATACACCAGGAAGACAACCTGGGACAAAACACCCCTTGAGGAGATGGAGAGTGCAGCCGCTGAGGTCCAGGAAGGAAACAAATATTTAAGAACAGCTGCAAGGGATATAGATATTGACAAGTCAAGTCTCCTAAGATTCAAAAAGAAAAAAGATAAAGGGAAAGTAAAATCAGTAACGTGGGGTAGAGTAGCTGAGGGAAAGAGAATATTTACAGATGACATGGAGGAGGAACTTGCCAAACACTTCAAACAACTAGCTGAAAATTTCCATGGCCTTTCTCCAGTTAAGTGCCATCAACTGGCATTTGAATATGCAGAGAAAAACAACATCCTGGTCCCTGCCAATTGGACAAGGACACAATGTGCAGGTAGACTAGGGTGTGCAAGAGAACACATGATTCTGTAGGTTAAGGCCAACTGATCTTACCACAAAGCTAAATATTCTAGCTTATAATGAATTGTCTACTCTACTTCCTAGCACGTTGCCATCTCTCTGTCCGAACTCCAGAGGTAACATCCCGAGCTGGTTCACTTTACCCCCTTGATTTCTCTGGTCTGTCTCAGTTCACCCCTAAACTGGGGTAAAGTGAGACACAAGACCACTTTTTTAAAAACAACCATATATTCCTAAATACATTCTGATAATTGCCATTTCTAGTAAACATCCTTAATTAAAGGGAAATGTGTACATTTCACTAATATATAATTTTAGCTCGCTTAGATAGCCTGGAAAAATCCAGACCCAAATCTGGAGGAGATATGGGTCTGGCATCGAGTAATGAAAATGACCCAACTCGAGGCGGCACCAAGCATGCATTTAAAAAATCTTAAGGTACGCAATTGGATAACACTACGACCAATCACCAGTGGTTTTTCGCTAAGCCCCTATGGCGGAGCTAACTGGTAGATAAAACTCTTGCCGTATCAGGTCGCAAAACAGCAAAAACGTCATTTTATAAAAAAAACGAACGATTCGAGCGCCGTCTTCTGTTCCTCTTTTAGTAAAAAGCCAAGTCTAACTCGTTCATTGTAGTGGCCAAAGTCGTTTTAAACAACTGGTGTTAATCCATAGCGATCTTACAATGTTTACTAATGACTTCGAGGTCACAGCGCTGTCGTGTTGTCATCTGTTTAACACACATCTCTGGCACGCCTATATCAGATACACCAATATGATTGGTGCAGCTCGGATACAAGGGCATAATTAATAAGCAGAATTACTCGGTGCCAGAGTAACTTGCTGAGCAAATTCAAATTGTGCTCTCGCGAGAATTCTGGAGTTTTTAGGGTATCGCTTAGAGGGAAGCAAATGTAAAAAATGTCTCAATTTACCCCACTCTCCCCTACATACTGCAGGTTTAAACACGAGTTAAATGTTGACAAAAGTCACAGGACGAGCGTGACAACATTGCTTTTAACAATGTTGACAATTTCATCTGATATCTGCATCCACTGTTCAGTCACTTTGACAAGAAAATGTAAATTGTTTTGATTCACATTAAATTGAATGCTAACTCAATAACTAATTTGATTAGAATGTAAACATTCAACACATAGAATGTATTATTTTCAGAAAGCCATGATATTAATTTATAATACATTGGGTCAACATTACAATTTTAGATAACACATAGTGAGTGGGTCAAGAGGCAGTTGTGTATATTCATCAGAGGTTTATTTAAAGGTTCAAAAGCTAGGCGTTAACTTTGTTAATAATATAACTTATAGTACTAATTTACCATCTATAGAACACTTGATGTAGATATACCTGGAACAATAGTACCGTAGTATGTATGCATGAAAAGAATGCGGGAGCAGCACACATGGACAGCCTACATGGAATCAATCACAGACAGAGAATAGGACAAACGTTGCTGTCTGCGTGGCGTAGTGGGCTAGTCAGTGGTTCAAGATTGACTATGGGTTCTCAGGCTTTCCCCGGATCTCCTGCACTAGGCAGCATAAATTGGTATGGCGCTGCCCGAGATTAGATTATCTGTCTTGCCACATCGCTCTCCAGTAACTCCTTGTGTCCAGATCAGGCACCTGTAAATTCAATCACGGAATTATAGTCAGTAAACGTAATCATCCCATGCATGATCTGACTAAAGGCTTCCGTGTTGGTTTCACAGGGAAAAATGCGAGAAGGGACCACTGGTTCCAATAAATAGGGTGTGACCACATGCACCGGCAGAGGCACCACCGGTGGAGGAGGCACCAAGGCCACCTATTGAGAGGGAGTGGCTGCAGGCACTGGTAGAGTCAGTGGGGCCAGCTCCACATCTTCTGCAGGCTGGCATGGCACCCCCGCTGGCTCGGCAGGTGCCATGGCAACCCCGCTGGCTTGGCAGGTCATGTGGTAGGCTGCCGTAGCACCCCCGCTGGCTGAGCAGGTGGCGTGGCGGGTTGGGCCAGAGCCTGACTTAGCGCCTCTGTTGGCTGGGTTGGTGGCATGGCATGCTGGGCCAGAGCCTGGTGGGGCACCCATACTGTTGGTCTATGGAGCAGAGCTGCTGATGTGGTAGGGTTAGTTGGAAAAATGTTGACCAATTGGGAGAAGAGAAAATTGGGAAACAATAATGATTTTAATTTTTAGTTTAATATTGGTATATAGATATTTAATCGCTGGATTTTATGCACCTGTGATGACAAATGTGGCTAAAACACCTGGGGCCTCATTTATAAAGGTGGCGTACGCACAAAAGAAGACGTACGCATCTCTCTACGCAATAATTGGGATTTATAAAAAGCAAACTTGACGGGAAAATGTGCGGTCCTTCACAGAAACTCTGACCCATGCATACGCACAAAAACAGGTGAAATGAGAAATGGCGACACCGTCGACAGATGGATAAAACACGTAGGCTTCTGTAGATCTGTCTGAAATTGCAGAGCATTGTTTAAAGGAAATCAAAATACTGCCTCTCATTAATAATATGAAGATGTCACAAAGCCATGCTTACAATTATCAGCCTGCAGTGAAAAACAAACCAAATAAAACAAGATTGTAACGTAAATGCAAATGAAGCACATATTGCACATATTTGCAAGAAGAACACTCAAATATTATCTGTAATATTAGCATGTTACGTAATTCATCCTCATAAATAATACGGTAAACAGAACAAAATCATGTTTAAAACTGATTTTCTTGTCGATGTCTCTGTCTGGCGGTGCAGATAGTTAAATAAATAGATGATGATAGATAGATAGATAGATAGATAGATAGATAATATATAGTATTTATTGTCCATTGGGGAATATTGTTTTCATAGTATAACTGTCGTAATCAGATACAGAAACATAGTGTTCATTCATATGCATTTAGTTCTTTTCATTTTTAAATGAGTTTCATCGTGACGCATGTCTTAACCATTTTGAAATATGCAATAAATTCCATTTG
>JACXGM010020261.1:0-17905 GCA_016801145.1 Umbra pygmaea | reverse complement strand
AGAGAGAGAGAGAGAGAGACAGAGAGAGAGAGCGAGAGAGAAAGAGAAAAAGGCCTGTGGATTAGACGGCATCCTAAACAAGATGATCAAATACACAGACCACAAATTCAAATTAGCCATCCTCAAACTCTTCAACATCATCCTTAGCTCTGGTATCTTCCCCAATAATTGGAACCAAGGTCTGATCACACCAATACACAAAAGAACCAAGGTCTGATCACACCAATACACAAAAGAACCAAGGTCTGATCACACCAATACACAAAAGCGGAGACAAATTTGATACTAATAACTACCGGGGAATCTGTGTTAACAGTAACCTCGGAAAAATCCTATATGTGGCATCATAAACAACAGATTCTAACACTTTCTCGAGGAAACCAATATCCTGAGCAAATGTCAAATTGGCTTCCTAACGAAACATCGCACAAAAGATCACATATACACCCTACACACTAATTGACAAGCAAACAAAACAAAATAAAAGTAAAGTCTTCTCATGCTTTGTTGATTTAAAAAAAGCTTTTGATTCAATTTGGCATGAAGGCCTGCTATACAAATTACTAGAAAGCGGCATCGGGGGGAAAACATACGATATTATAAAATCCATGTACACAAACAACAAATGCGCAGTTAAGATTAGCAACAAACATACAGATTTCTTCCATCAGAGCCGGGGGGGGGGTAAGACAGGGATGCAGCTTGAGCCCAACTCTTTTCAATATCTATATTAATTAATTGGCAAGGGCACTGGAAAGTTCTGCAGCACCTGGCCTCACCCTACTGGACTCAGAAATAAAATGTATCCTGTTTGCAGACGATCTGGTGCTTCTGTCCCCTTCCAGAGAGGGTCTACAGCAGCACCTAGATCTCCTACACAAATTCTGTCAGACTTGGGCCCTAACAGTGAACCTCAGTAAAACCAAAATAATGATCTTCCAAAAAAGATCCAGATTCCAGAACACCAAACCAAAATTGTATCTAGACACTATTGCCCTAGACCAAACAAACAACTACACTTACCTTGGTCTACACATCAACACCACGGGCAACTTCAACAAGGCTGTGATTGATCTGAGAGACAAGGCCAGAAGGCCCTTCTATTCCATCAAAAAGAACATCAAACTTGACATTCCAATTAAAATCTGGCTTAAAATCCTCCAGTCAGTCATAGAACCCATTGCCCTGTATGGCTGTGACATCTGGGGACCGCTCACCAACCAAGACTGTTAGATGGGATAAACACCCAACTGAGACTCTGCATGCAGAGTCCAACGCAAAACCCCAAACAATGCATGCAGAGCTGAATTGGGACTATACCCACTAATTCTCAAAATTCAAAGAAGATCTGTGAAATTTCACACCCACCTTAGACAAAACAACCCCCAAACCTACCATAACAAAGCCATAATATACAGAGTGCCCCCTAAGAAAACTAGTCGTGGGGCTCTGTCCAGAAACCCCAACAGACCCCACAGAGCCCCAGGAATCAGACCCAACCAAATTATGAGAATACAAAAAGAAAACTACCTCACACATTGGAAGGTATCTATTAGATAACAAAGCATATTGGAATGATACCTAAACCTAAACAGAGAGTACACATTGGCAGAATACCTGACCACTGTATCCGGCCCAAAATTAAGAAAAACCATGACTATGTACAGACTCAGTGAGCATGGCCTAGCTATTGAGAAAGGTCGATACAGGCAGACCTGGTTACCGAGGGAAGACAAGCTATGTGCACACTGCTCACAAAATGAGGTGGAAACTGAGCTGCACTTTCTAACCTCCTGACAATTAAATGACCACATTAGAGCCAAATATTTTCCTCAGATCCTACAAACACACACACAATTTGACACAAAATCAAACATAGAGAAGCTCCCATTTTTATTAGGTGAAATTCCACAGTGTGCAATAACAGCAGCACGATTTGTGACACGTTGCCATGAGGAAAGGACAACCAGGTTAGCACAAACAACATTAGGAACATCTCACATTATTTCAGTGGTAAATATTTTTGTGTAAATTGGACACTGAATGTGCCATAAACCTTTAAAATTGGGTGCAATACTGTCTATGTAACAGGTTATACTTGTATTTTTAAATCTTTTTATCTTTTATATATATTTTTTGTTTCCTTTTAATTATTGTATTAATATTATTGTTCTTTTTCTATGCATATTTTCCACTTGCTTTGGCAATGTAAACAAATGTTGACCATGCCAATAAAGCCATTGAATTGAATTGAATTAAGTGAGAGAAACAGAGACAGCGAGAGAAAAAGAGAGAGAGAGGGAGGAGAGAGAGGAGGGAAGAAGGAAAAGAAAGGAGAACAGGAGGGAGGGAAAGTAGGAATGGAGGAAAAGGGGGAAGAACAACAGTTCTCAATGTGTTGCTTTGGAAATGCAAAGATGTATACTTCTGTCATGCCAGTGAAGTGGAAGCCATAGAAAAGGAATGAGATGTGGAAGTAGAAGAATGTAGAGATGAGTACGTTAGAAAACAACGAGGAATAAAGACAGAGTTGAAGAGCAAGATAGAGCAAGAGTCCACCGAGGTTTATTACAAGCCTGGCAAAACAATGATAGTCTCCTACATGATGGGAGCTCGAGGGTCTAAATTAATTAAACGAAATGCTTCACATGCCCAAGCATGCCTTTACTTCCATGGTAATTAGATAGGTGACATGAAATGGACTGCAAAGCATATTTGTTTGTGTGGGTTTATGTGTGTAAACTGTTCGTACGTTACCTCCAGTTCTTGGTGTGTGGCGGTCCCTCCTCGAGCCTCATCAGAGCATACCTGGCGGCGCTGAGGGAAATGCCGCGTATCCCATCACCCCACTCTTTCTCCGCTCTAGCAAACAACCCAACACAGCTAATCAATGTGGAAACCAATGGTTTGACAGAGTCATTATACAAGGTGACATTGTCTGTTTCAAATAACATTGTTATGACACCTTTGTTTAATCAAATGCTGCCTCAGAGTCGATGTTTATGGAAGGTCCCTAGAAGCCAATTCAATGCAGTTTTCTACAGACTTGATGTTAGATAATGTGTGTTTAGGAGCTTTACTATACAACCTTGTCAGCAGAACCAAAAACCCTCATCTCAACATAACAAGCCTCTACAGAAAACCCACTAAGCAAACCGTCTTTCCAAAGTCCTTTGGTCAAGGTGAACTGTTCAACAATGGATACTTCAAACACTACAATTCTGCTTAAACTGCTCTGACTGAATGACAGTTGATACGATTTGTAGTCCGCCCCAGTACACACACACATATACACACACACACACACACAGCAAATCCAATCAGAACAGGGGTCGCGATCCACTCACCCGTGGAACTCTATATATTTGTAGATACTGCCGGCGATCACCATGGCGACAATAGCGTAGAACCAGGAACAGATAAACATGAGTGCCAAACACAAACTCATGCCCAGGAACGACAGTGCCCTGTAAGGAGACACGAAGAAACACAAACAAGACATAAACAATTATAAATAATAACACTCATGCAAAAACACACACCCACTTATACATAAAATTTCAAGGGTTTGGTATCATCTCAAAGAAGGATTTCATTTGACTGGCTGTTGTGCCATCTCTCTGTAGGCATTCGATTGCTTATTATTGTATAATCTCTCAGAAGGCATTAATTTGATTGGCTGTCCTATCATCTCTCATAAGGCAATTGATTGGTTGTTGTGCAACTCACCAGTGGTAGAACTTGAAGCGGGGCCTCCAGTTGGGAGTTCTCAACAAGGTTTGCAGGGCACACGCCAGGTTCACGAACATGTAGCACATCAGAAAGAACCTACGTAACAGCAGCCAAGACTTCAGACATGCCAGATGCTTGAATGTGGCTCACAAACGGAACATCAAAAATATAAGCGGCTTGTAAATTTAGAACCAAATAAAAATATACTCTATCATTTTAATCCTATACTAATGTCATGAATGACTATGTGTTGATCGTCATCATTTTAAGGGCTAAAGTGTAACTTGTTAGAAGTATGATTAGGTGGTAAATCTGTGTAATGTCTGGTCATGCGACCAGACAAAAATCTCCTGATTGCTTAGTTGAAACACTTTGGGCAGCTATGACAGCTCTGACACATAATTGAAATACAATTCTTCCAATTTAGCTGAACTTTTAAAAGCAAAAAATATCCACTCTTTTGTGAAAATTGCATAAGCACAGTAAACGTTATTGGAAATCATTGATAGACAAGCAAATACAAATATTGTTACTATTGGGAATTTTCTGAATAATTCAATGCTGACCGTCCTATATGTATATTTGTGAATTGTATGCCAATATTATAGGAGTTGATAATTAACAGAGCAAGAATCAAAATGTAGATATATAATGCAGAAATAGCCTTGAGGAAAAATGCAATGAAAATGAGAAAACCCATGTGTTTGATATCATTAGAATCTATAAATCTTAGGGACAATTATGCAGCAAAGATTGAATTTATACGAGATTATGAAAAGGACTTAGGGAGAAGTTGATTCACTGTAGAATGCAGATATCTTTTGGAGACAAAAGGGCCAGGCTTTGAGGCTCACCACAGTGGGTCTACTGTTAAAATATAAATTACATGGGGGAAGAAAATGCTAGGATCTACTTAAAGCAACAGGTCTCCTTACATACAGTTGCCTAAATGTTAGGGAAAATGCATCTCTTGTCAACCATTCATTGGTGTGTTTTGAATTCAAAATGTTACAGAACTGACCAATTGTTATCAGTATCAAGATCTGTTCAATGATGTCATGATGTCTATATATTTTTCGGGAGTCCTTTTGGGACTCACTTTTTCTAGGCTATAGATGGAACTCAGGCTTTAACAATTAAAGTCTTAATTGCTCTAAATTACAAATCTCCAGGACTCTGAGTGTAATTATTTAATGACTAAATGTATAAAAAATATACTACATTACAGATGGGTGGAACAAGAAATGCCTGCCATTGACAGGTCTCAGTCTTCTGAAAACCAAACACTGCTATTATTTATTTCTTCAGTGGTACAATGACACACATTGTAATGGAAAAATAATCTAGATTGACTCTCCAAGAGACCTGTCTTCACCAGGTATATATTTGGCATGACCTATTTACCATTATTTAAACAAAGCCACTATAAAGTTACTTTAAACAATAGCAACCTTTACACAATAACTAGAGGCTGGAGGACCCAGAGATTGCCCTGGCCAACTCATTAGAGGCTATAGGGGCAAGAGGGTGTCCTGGCTGGAGTTAATTAGAGGCTATAGAACCCAGAGGGTGTCCTGGCTGGAGTTAATTAGAGGCTATAGAACCCAGAGGTTGTCCTGGCTGGAGGTCATTGAATTAAACCACACCTGGTATCCTACACTCACATAGAGAGAATTGGGGCCACAGCATCAAGGGAGGCGATGAGGATCCCTGTCTCACAAATACACGCGGTCAGTAGCAGGGCCCAAGTGGGCTCCCCATTAGCCTTCCCATGTCCAAACACCTGCAAAACACTAACATTAGAACCAAATACCTACAGGATACAAATAATTTAGTTCACAGTGCTGCATTCAGAGTTAGAGAAGCACATAGTCTTACATTTACATCTTTAGTCATTTAGCAGGTACAGATGTTAGAAACAAACACCTGCAGGAAACAGTGACCTTAGAACCAAACAATTGCAGGATACAGTGACTTTAGAACCAAACACGATCAAGGCACAGACATGTTAGAACCAAACACCTGTAAGATAAAGTGACATTAGAACCAAAAACCTGCAGGACACAGTGACGTTAGAATGAAACACCTGCAAGATACAGTGATATTAGAACCAAACAATTGCAGAATACAGTGACGTTATAACCAAACATGATCAAGGCACATACAGTGGGGAGAACAAGTATGTAGAGGTCTGTAATTTTCATCATAGGTACACTTCAACTGTGAGAGGCGGAATCTAAAACAAAAATCCTGAATATCACATTGTATGAATTTTAAATAATTAATTAGCATTTTATTGCATGACAAATATTTGATCACCTACCAACCAGTAAGAATTCCAGCTCTCACAAACCTGTTGTTTTTCTTTAAGAAGCCCTCCTGTTCTCCACTTATTACCTGTATTAACTGCACCTGTTTAAACTCGTTACCTGTATAAAAGACACCTGTCCACACACTCAATCAAACAGACTCCAACCTCTCCATAATACCAAGACCAGAGAGCTGTGTAAGGACACCAAGGATATAATTGTAGACCTGCACAAGGCTGGGATGGGCTACAGGACAATAGGGAAGGAGCATGGTGAGAAGGCAACAACTGTTGGTGCAGTTATTAGGAAATGGAAGAAGTTCAAGATGACTGACAATCTCCCTCGGTCTGGGGCTCCATGCAAGATCTCACCTTGTGGGGCATCAAAGATCATGAGGAAGGTGAGGGATCAGCCCTGAACTACACGGCAGTACCTGGTCAATGACCTGAGGAGAGCTGGGACCACAGACTCAATGAAAACCATTAGTAACTAGGGTTGGGTATCGTTTGGATTTTAACGATTCCGATGCCGAACCGGTACTTTTAAAACGATTTCGATTCCTAAACGATTCCTAAACCAATTCTTGAAAAACTGAAAAAATTAGAAAAATTAAAGAAAGGCTCTTATAGAGTTTTGTTATAGAAAATTATTTAAATTTAACAATATATTAACGTTTTAAATTACCGGAATACTTGGATTTCATTAGTGTCAAGTCCAGGTTATATTGTTCAGCGGTAGTACCTTATATGTTATTGGTTAGAGGAGGGTAAGTGGACCTCTAGCCTTCTCTATGTTTCATTATAGACGCCAGTGTTCCGTTACGCAGCTGTTGTCTATTGTAATTTAGAGAGTATATTACCAGATCATTTGTGGCCTGTATTTTGTTGGTTAATCCACTAGTGTACCTTGTCTTCTTCTCGATCTGGACATGTGTATGTTATATTGAGTATCTGATTAAAACTTCCATACCTGCAATTGCTTTCAGTCGTTATTCATTGGGACTGAGCGTGACAGCAAGACTGTACGACGTGCTCTCCTGACTTATTCTTTTGCGCTACCGTATCTCAGACGTAATCCCAAATGACATTCTCAGGAAATTTGTTCTCAACGAGCCCACCTGGTTAAATAAAGGTTAAATAAAAAATAAAAAAATAAAAACTTTTTGAAAACATGATTTAAATTGTATGCCAACATATTTATGGTGTTTTTACATTGAGCTGCCTGTTTTGTTATTAGGCTATATTCATCCTTCTATTACGTTGCACCTGCATGTTCCATTTTGCCGGTTCATGCAAGAACATTCCACTCATTCCATAGCATTCTAAATTATATATTAATGTTCACGGTTAAGGTTAGCTTGAGTGTTAAAAATTCAGCTTGGTAAGATCTTTGTTGAAAGGATGATTTCAGGAGTCAGGATGCGGTTGATAATAGAATGTTTAATAAGTACTTCTCGTTACGGAAACAGGGTCATCTCATAACGAAATCAAGACGGGTTCTGAAAAAATGCCCCGAATGCTCTTATGGATCTGGCTTATATAGCCTTTGCATTGTTGTTCACATACCTTCTAGAAGGTTCTACTCAACTCGTGACTTGTCTCATGAGAGAACACGTGCAGGTCACCTCAACCTCTTATCTACGTAGGTTACTATCTCTTAATGTAAAGGCCACTGCTCCTAACCTTGACTGTCCATACTACGAAGTGTACTCCTTTCTGAATAACTCAGTAACCCCTATCTGTCTAAATGTCCTGTCAGTAAAATGTCCTGTTCTAATAGTCTGAATGGGATCTCCATGTATTAGACCTGTGATGGAATTACAGTCTAACCTACAATAGTTCATATAGTTGTAAGCAGTCTAATATATAACATAGTTATAAGTTATAAGTCCTAAGCCATAAGCTAAAGCTTATTCTGATGTTATAGTATACGAACTGTAAGGGCCCTCTCTGTCTTACGTCATTGTTGGCCTTGCTTCCTTCGTCTCCTCTCCTAAAGGAAAGTCTTATCTTGACCCTGAACATTCTCCCTGTCTGTCTATATGTCCTAGAATGTTCCTAAAGGCCTCAACTAATAGCCATATAACTCTCTCATGTAGTAATACCATTCTAACCTGTTCAAACTGTATTTAAACATGATTATATAGAATATAATTCTCAACAGTTACCATTGATTGTATATGTTGTTACTGAGGTTAAAGGTTAGGATCAAGGGTAACGTTACAAAAAAAGTATAATGTGCAACACGCTTGTATCGCGCTGGAACGGAGGAAAACACACAAAGCATCCATCTTAATTTGAACTCGGAAACTCCGGGATGAAAGTTAGGAAAGTTTGGCATTTTAAAAGTAGCCTATATTTACGGTATCTAGCTAACGGTAGACTACTAGACTAGACTAGAGAAAGTGTGATATTTTTACGTCCGTTTTGCAGCATCAGAGGTAAACTACTTCAGTCAACACATTAAGTGGAATCGAAATTAGGAACCGAAATTTGCGTTATGATCCGGTCCGATTCCTCCCGGTTGCGTAGGAACCGGTTCCATAGTGGAAACGGGTTTTGGTATGATGACACAGAGGTGGAATGGTAGAAGGTCATGTGGTCTGATGAGACAAAAGTAGAGCTTTATGGTCTAAACTCCACTCGCCGTGTTTGAAGAAAGAAGGAATATTAGTATAACCCCAAAAACACCATCCCAACCATGAAGCATAGAGGTGGAAACATCATTCTTTGGGGATGCTTTTCTGCAAAGGGGACAGGATGACAGCACCGTATTGAGGGGAGGATGGATGGGGCCATGTATCGTGAGGTCTTGGCCAACAACCTCCTTCCCTCAGTAAAAGCATTGAAGATGGGACGTGGCTGGGTCTTCCAGCATGACATCAACCAAAAACACACAGCAGGGCAACTAAGGAGTGGCTCCGTAAGAAGCATATCAAGGTCCTGGAGTGGCCTAGCCAGTCTCTAGACCTAAACCCAATAGAAAATCTTTGGAGGGAGCTGAAAGTCCGTATTGCCCGAAAACCTGAAGGCTCTGGAGGTCTGTATGGATGAGTGGGCCAAAATCCCTGCTGCAGTGTGTGCAAACCTGGTCAAGAACTACAGGAAATGTATGATCTCTGTTATTGCAAACAAAGGTTTCTGCAGGGTGTGCAAACCTGGTCAAGAACTACAGGAAACGTATGATCTCTGTAATTGCAAACAAAGGTTTCTGTACCAAATATTGAGTTCAAATTTTCTGATGTATCAAATATGTATGTCATGCAATAAAAGGCATATTTAAAAATCATACAATGTGATTTTCTGGATTCTTGTTTTGGATTTCGTCTCTCACAGTTGAAGTGTACCTTTCATAAAAAAGACAGACCTCTACATGCTTTCTAGTAGGAAAACCTGCAAAATCAGCAGTGTATCAAATACTTGTTCTCCCCACTGTACATGTTAGAACCAAACACCTGCCGGATACGGTGATGTTAGAACCAAACAGATGCAGGATAAAGTGACGTTAGAACCAAACAACTGCAGGATAAAATGAAGTTAGAACCATCTGGAGAACCCAGACGGACCTCCGGCAAATTTAGATTTGCTCTGGAAGTCAGACTGGCCAAGAGCCCATTCAAGCCCATTTCCAATTTTTCCAAATCGAGACACCAATCACAACTGTTGAGGCGGGCTTTATACGATGACGATAGCGCATCTTTACAATTTTTAACAATTACTGCTGCAATAGAACATCCACAATATCACTAGTTCGAATCAGCTATCGCATCTGTTTTAAGCAATATGAACGTTACATTTTTGTTAAAAAACGAGCAAAGAACAATACTCGAAACCTTCATATCTAAAAAAAGATGTTGCCGACTCGACTCGGCAAAGGTCTGATATATCCAATTGTGTCGAGAGGCATTTGAGAGGCGTCTGGTGTTAACCAGGCTACCTGCGGGATATAGTGACATTAGAACCAAACACCTGCAGGAAACAGTGACATTAGGGCCAAACAACTGCAGGATACAGTGACATTAGAATTAAATACCTGCAAGGCACAGATACGTTAGAACCAAACACCTGCAGGATACAGTGATGTTAGATCCAAACAACTGCAGGATACAGTGACATTAGAACCAAACACCTGCAAGGCACAGATATGTTAGAACTAAACAACTGCAGGATACAGTGACATTAGATTTAAACAACTTCAGGATACATTGACATTAGAATCAAATATCTGCAAGGCACAGATAGGTTAGAACCAAACACCTGCAGGATACACTGACGTTAGAAACAAACAACTGCAGGATACAGTGACATTTGAATAAAATACCTGCAAGGCAAAGATACATTAGAAACAAACACCTGCAGGATACAGATAAGTTAGAACTAAACACCTGCAGGATACAGTGACATTAGATCCAAACAACAGCAGGATACAGTGACATTACAACCAAACACCTGCAAGGCACAGATACGTTAGAACCAAACACCTACAGGATACAGATACATTAGAACCAAATAACTGCAGGATACACTGACATTAAAACCAAACACCTGCAAGGCAGAGGTACTTTAGATTCAAACAACTGCAGGATACAGTGAAGTTAGAACTAAACACCTGCAAGTCACAGATGACTTGAGAACCAAATGCCCAAAACCCAAAGTGATGTTAGAACCAAACACATGCAGGACACAGTGACGTTAGAACTAAACACCTGCAGTACATACAGATATGTTAGAAATAAACACATTTAGGACACAGTGACATTCTCCCTGACTGATACATTTGGCAAACCAACATAACAAATAGTCTTGTTGATAGAATTACAGGAACTGACCCGTAGGATGGGCACAACACCGTCCCTAGAGATGGCCTGCATTAGCCGTGGGGCGCCCGTCAAACTCTGAAGCCCCGCCCCACAGGTGGAGAAGAAGGAGCCAATCACAATCACCCATGGGGATGGCCAGGCCAATGTGCCAATGACTAGGTTGCCATTGACACCCACCCCGAACCTGATGGACATGACACACATACAGTTAAAAATGGAGAGTGGCAGTTGGGTGGTTTTCGTTATCCACCAAATGAGAGAAAACAGACTGAAAGGGAGACATTTTATTCTCTTCTCATTTCATTATTTTATTGCAAATATATTTAAAAACTTGGTCCTTTCAAATCGACAACATTAAAATGTATATGATAATTTAATATACATTTTGAAATCAAATGAGAAAGATTTGTTAGAATTTGACTCGGAAAAGCCTGACTGAGAAACACTGTAATGTGTTTGGTGTTGGTGAATATTTATTGTAACGTACTTGTCCCTGAGGACCACTCCCTCAATGCAGGCGCCAAACAAGATCACAGCAGACATATCTAGAAGGTCACGTTCAGGAAAACAGATGTACACACACCCCCCTACACCATAGATTCACAGTATCTTCACCTAGTAAGATACATCGCATTCAGAGATTCATAAGCACATCATTTGACACATACGGTCATTTAGCGGACACTCTAATCCCCTTGCCCAAGGACACAACAACATTTGGCACAGTCGGGAATCGAACCGTGACCTGTCTACAAGTCTAACCACTGAGCCATTTGACGCCTAGATGACACTACTGTTGTTGGGTGAGTTTGGGTTTATTGCAATACATGACACCATGCATCGTCCCTAAATGGGCTACTCAGTTGATAAAAAAGTGCAAAAAGTTTGATGTCAGGAATCTGACCGGTTAAAACGCAACAAAAACAATGAAGTGTCTGTGGCAACCAGTAGTGCAGTAATATAGCTGAAATGATCTATACAATTATGGATACTGATTTATGTTTTCAGAATCTGATGGGATAAATGGAAAACACTTTTTAGGCAGTTATTGCATGTAACCAAATATTAATGCTAAAGTGTGCCCTGAGATTGAGTGACTACGTACAAAACAAGTTTCAATTTGTATCTTGTAAAACAAATGTATTTGCAAATACATTTGAGAGATCTATTATTATTTTTCAAATCCAAACTTCTTAATACTTTGTTTTGTATGACAGAGGTATTTTACCCTTGATAATGCGAAAGCGGTAAAGGCAGTGCAGTACCCACTGCATCCAGAAGGGGCAGTAAAGGATACACACTAGTGAGGTAGTGGTGATGGCTGCAATGGTGCCTATCGGAATGGATTTCTGGGCGTCACGCAGGTCTCCAGACCGGTTGGATCCGGCCATAATCCCTGTGACACAGAAGCAAAAAGGTCACTATGAAACAATCTCCTGAACACACAATATTAACTGTGCTCTTTGGCTGCAGTGTTTTTAAAAAGGTCTTCAAAACACAAGACCGACAGGTCAATCAAAACACTGAACTCCTATGGTAACCTTTTAAACACCAAGAGTCTGATGATAACATTGGAAACTAACAGAATACATGTGACGAGAACTCATTATTATTGGCAGATAAGTCAATCATTTACAATTTACCCATGATACAATGTGGTTGGTTCTGATCCTGACAAACACAGCCAATATATTTAAATGATTCAATGAATTCACACAAATCACTCACATTAAACCCTAAAAAAGTTTCTCACTTCCGAACTTTCTCTCAACTCAATATGCACATCGTGTGAGGAACAAAATACGTCTGACATTGACATTTGTCTCGTTAGCTCTCATGAACTTCCTGTCAGCTGACCTGTGACAGAGGGAAAGTAGATGCCGACCAGCAGGGTGAAGAAGCTGGTGAGGTCAGCCAGGACGTAGCGGTTCATGTTGGTCAGCGTGTCATCCGGACCCTCTACAGTCGAGACTCCCTTTTTGACCACCAGATCTCCCTTCTCCATGTAAGTTCCAAACAGGTTATCTGTGTGTGTTTGGGGATAGAATTTCAAATCTGTTGACCTTTAGATGAAGGAGCATACTACGTCAAAAACACGAGAAATAAATCTGTCATTTTCCGCAAGCACCACACTCCACCAGGTGTGCCACAGAAGACCAACGTCCGTCACCTTTAAGGATCCCGCTCATGACTCCGGGGATACCCTGTATGGTCGACACGTTGTTGTTGACGAAGTACTCATCACAGGTGGCATTGAGGAAGGGCGAGTCACAGAAGAGCCTCCACAGCTGCGTGGTGTTCGTGCCATTGCCGATCTCCAGTGTTTTGGCGCACACGTCGAACCCCTTGGAGATGAGCGGGCGATTCCCCAGCATACAGACTCTGCACAAACACGAACATCTGTTAGTCTCATGGATCGGGATTTGAACCCGAGCCAAACATGTAGACGTCTTTTGGGTGAGGTAGCTACCTAAATGCAGAGGTGGACATTTACTTGAGTAAAAGTAGTTTTCTGAGTAACTCTGAGTTCACAAGTTTTGGGAAGTCCCTGCATAAGACCAAATTGATTAGGTAAAGGGAGTTCATATCTTAAGAGTAACCTATAAAGCAATTAGAAAGAGTAAAGGAAATCAATCATGGTCACTGGTAAGATAAGATATGAATGTAGGGACTTCCCAAAACTTGTGAACTCAAGAGTTACTCAGAAAACTACTTTTACTCAAGTAAATGTCCACCTCTGCTTAAATTAAAATTAAAATATATGACCAATATTTAAAATGGGTGAAAATGTAAAGTGTTCAAATAACATTTCCACAAAATATGCTAACCAAAATGCATGCATGCAATCTTAAACCACAAATTCCTTATATTGGCCAATAAATATATAAATAAATATATATGAATAGAAACTGCTATTGAATACACTAGTAGGGAAAGAATAGAAACTGCTATTGAATACACTAGTAGGGAAATAATAGAAACTGCTATTGAATACACTAGTAGGGAAAGATGAACACTGGAGTAATTTTACCACTGATCCTTTGTCGTTTCATTAGTCATGTTATATCTTGATTATGCACAGAAACATTCTGCTCTTTTCATTGTCTCTAATACATTTATCTAAAGGGATTTGTCCGATATACCTAGCACACAATTAAAAAATGAAAATGTGTGATGAAAAGTTTCCGGATAAATTGATGTTTGACTGGTTCTTTCCAAGTCTGTGATGCATAATGGAAATGAATGGTGAATAATGGAACACTTTACAATTGCATTTAAAATGTAAAAAAAGTAAAAACATTAGATTTATTTTTATGTTTAATGAAAATTTTAACGGATTGAGGAAGGCTGGTGGAGCAGTATGTTCCTTACGGGAAGTCGGGCGGATCGATGGCGGTCTTGATGACTCCGGCGTACACTGCGAGTATGGAGAGGATGACGCAGGCCAGGAAAACCAGGGCCAGCTTGTTGACGTACTTCACCCCCACGAACACCACCGTCGCCATGAAGGTCAGCACCAGGGTGCCGTACACGCGCATGTTGTTGAGCAGCGCTGCCTCCGCTTCAGGCCCTTCAAGTCCCTTCATCTTAAAGATGGCTGCCTGGGGTACGATGTAGATCTGGGTGGAGTGTAAAAGGGTCAAGCAATGCAGGGGGCAGAGGGAGCGAGGGGAGAGAGAGGGGAGGTGTTCAACTTTGAAATAGTAAATTACATACATTGATTTTGGATTACATACATTTTTCTAAATGTTCCTATTGAAAACCAAACTTGTATCTCTGTAACATATTGTCCTAATTGACTGAGGACATTAATTATATGAATATATACATCTAGATTTAAGCTGGCTTGCCTTATTTGTCTAGGGTTGAGACTGTTCTTTTGTTTTTACTATGTCCATCCAAATGGTATCCTTTACTCTGTGAAGGTAGAACATTTTCAAGACCTTAAACTATTCCTTCAATGATAATACAGATTTTAGGACTTAGAGCAGAAAGAAACCAGACAGTGACGAACTGGACGTGGTCACACTGCAGAAGAAACAGAAGAGACATGGTGTCAGGTGGCTCAGTAGTTAGGAAGTCAGAATTGTAATCGAAAGTTTGCTGGTTCGAGTCGCGAATGGTCTAAATGTTGTGCCCTTAAGCAAGGCACCTTATCCTAGGTCAATGTAACATGTAGAGTCCTATAGGTGAAGAAATAGAGAGTGTGAATGTCCAGAATACAATTAAAGGTGTTTAGTTAAATGTGAATTCTACATTTTCTTTCATTTACCAGCTTCCAAAAGCCTTCTGATCTTCATGACATTAAAAAAATCAGAGAAGGCTGTTTAGATGGATGATTTCCTACACTATGCGGTGCTTATTAGAATGAAGACATGACGAGTTATGCTTCCACAGTGTTTATATAATGGGAACGCGGCTGTCCATCTTTGATATCAATTTAGCATTTTTGTTTATAACAAATTGCTGCATACTGTAGTGAATAATTATTCCATATACATTACTTTTTCTGATTTTTTTTAATCAAGAACTAAAACAAATTCAGCGTTTGTAAGGTGGTCACTTGATAGGAAAATTAGTTTTGTAAATATTACTTGTAATTCTACAAATAGCACCTTTAAAGGTGATGGTGCTAATCAATTATTCTCTGGCATTTAAGCAAAAATGGATAGTAGCTCCAGAGATCTGTGACAAGAGAACCAACAAATCACAGCCAGAGGCGGTTCCACTCCCCTCTGATGTCATCAGTTCAGCTGTTCAGAAGGTTGTTTGGGGCGTTTGATACAATGCGTTCTCTGATTCAATTGGCTAGAATTGTGTCTTGTTAACCAATGATATGTTTGCAAGGTGGGACTTTTCAGCCAGGAAGAGATTTGAAATGAATTATCAGGTTACTGCTGTCCCCCATTAACACAACTATGACTTAAAAGTTTATTTATAATATTAAGATTAATATTCTAAATGAATAACCATATTTGAGAAGGTCAATGTTAAAATAACCTCACTTTTAATAAAATCATACAGTCTCTAATTGACCCATTATTATTAAATATTTTAAAGGGACATGAAACTGGTTTGAGAAACTCTGCCGTACAAAAGCTAAAGACTTTAACTCTTCATCTAAAGGTTTAAAACTGAGAAAATGGCTTTAACGTGTTTAAGTGTACACAGCAAAAACGTTGTTGTTAAATTAACACTTGCAGTGTTTATATAGGTCCAGTGGACCTATATACACACTGAAGTGTTAATTTAACACTCAGGGTGTTGATTTAACACCAACGTTTTTACAGTGTATAGCAAAATATTGGCAATGTGGCAAGGACAACCCACTATTTTCTCAACAACAAAATAAATGACTTAATATAGTTGTGCACATGATAAAGAAGATCTTTAATGTTCCAAAAATATCAATAACAAATTTTTGACCAAAATTGAAGTCTTTTGCTTTTGCGAGGCAGACCTGTCCCAGAGGGTCTGATATAACATTCTGAACAAGCACTTAGCTGTTCTCATGTCTAATAAATAAAATGTGCTTTTATTTCCACACTTTCTGATAACGTTCCCCCTCTGCACCAACAGCACTTATGCAACACCCTTTTCCAACTCTACTGGACATCATATTAAATTCCCCTCTTCCATCAGGGTTTTTATGCACATCAGGGTCCCATCAGATCATTAACATGTATATAGTCCCCTTAGGTTCCTTCATTAAGTGTTGGTCATTGTTTTGATACATTTACATTTATTTTAGTAATTTAGACACTCTTATCCAGAGTCTAAAATACCTTGTTCAAAGAAACAACAGCATTTGATTCTGTTGGGAATCAAAATGTCAGCCTTCCCTAACCAGTGAGCCATCTGACACCCCATGTTTCTATTCTCCTTGTTTTTACAGTAAGTGTCCTGTTATCTCAGATTACTCTAACGTGCTCATGTATTCTGGTGATTGTTTGTCACGCCCAACATATCCTTCAGTGTTTCGCAGCCCTGCTGATGTTTTTGTGAAGTTAGCCATATGTACACTTACCTGTGCAGCTTTCATTTGTGTTTTAAACTCAGTGTTTTGTTTTGCCCTCTGCTTTTTATCCAGAGTTGTTAATAATAATGTGGCATTATGATTTATTATTAAAGCACTTCCAAAGGATTTAAAGACATGCCTCTACTACTATAAAACAAGGTGACACTTTCAAGTCAATACGTGAAAATGGATCAATAGAAAACACATTGGACCAACTTCTATTTCAATGATAATATGATTAATAATAATGCAAGTAAGAGTAACTGAAAATATGTACTCTATGCCATTTAGATGTCACTTTTATATAATGCAACTTCCAGCCATGCATATTATGTACACGTTGCATGGCAACAATCAAACCCAAGGAGGACAAATAATCTATTGAGGATGAGTTCTCATGCAACATTACAAAATGGAGACTCATGGTTTAATGTGAACTGTTCCTGTTTAAAATACTTTTTGTTCCTCTGTGGATGGGTAAACCATATTCAAACAGCCTTCTTCAGATCCTCATTTTACAATTCTCAAAGGATTGTTATTCCACAATGGAAACTAAGCCAGCTTTAATGCAGAAGACAGAATCTCAATCAGAGTTTACAGATCTGGTCGATGCTATCGGGGGAAAAACCTAAATGGGTTTAATCCCATTGGAGTCTTGGCATCGTCTCTACTCAATGCTTTTCAAAAATGCTCAGATTCGAGAGATTTTGACCAGAAGGTAATCAATAAAGCATAACTGAACCCTGTGAGTGTTAATGTCTTGGCCCCAAGTTATGTCACTTTTAACAAATAAAACCTTTTACAAATATTCTCATTATTCAGACTCTTTTCTTATGTAGAATTTACATAATTACCCTGCTGTCAATCCAGGCCAGAGAAGCTCCAGTGAGTGAAAAGAATAAAGATATTTCTATTTATTATAATTTATCTCAGCGAAGAATAGACAGTTGGAGAGGGAGGAAATAGCTTTAAAACAGCCTGAATAGATTAATGGAGACAGCGGGACAGACAGCGGGACAGACAGCG
>JACXGM010020260.1:0-17905 GCA_016801145.1 Umbra pygmaea | reverse complement strand
GGTTGGCGTTGATCCTGAATAGGATGTTGAGGGACCGGGGTGTGTCTTCTTGGGTGCTGGCTCCCAGAGTTCATCAGAGTCCAAATCTCTGCAATGAATGAGAAAAAAAATAGTTAGAACTAAGTTTCCTGTAATCATATACATTTTCTATACTTTGTGCACATGGAACAAAGTTGAATATAATGTGAAAACATCACAGGAAACATACCTGTTAGAACTCATGTCTCCTATAATCACATACTAGCTATAGTTTGTGCACATGCTTGCTTCTAAGGCAGTTGCAGTACATGTACTTCGATTAGAGAAAAATAATATCCCCTGTGTTGAACGCATAGTTCAAACAAAGGCCACACACCCAAACGCCATTATAACTACATCTAGTTTCTACACTTTGTGCACATACAACAAAGTTGAAAATAATGTGAAAACATTACAGCAATCATACTTCTGTTAGTACTCACGTTTCTTATAATCATATACTAGCTATAATTTGTGCACATGCTTGCTTCTAAGGCCGTTGCGGTACATGTACTTCGATTAGAGAAAAATAAGAATCCCTGTTGTGAAAGCTTAGTTCGAACTAAGGCCATTACAATACATCGATTAGAGAAAATATAGCATCCCCTGTTATGAACGCACGGTTCAAACAAAGGCCACACAGCCAAACGCCATTATAACTACAGTAGATTACATCTAGTTTCTACACTTTGTGCACATACAACAAAGTTGAAAATAATGTGAAAACATTACAGCAATCATACTTCTGTTAGTACTCACGTTTCTTATAATCATATGCTAGCTATAATTTGTGCACATGCTTGGTTCTAAGGCCGTTGCGGTACATGTACTTCGATTAGAGAAAAATAACATCCCCTGTGTTGAACGCATAGTTCAAACAAAGGCCATTACAATACATCGATTAGAGAAAATATAGCATCCCCTGTTATGAACGCACGGTTCAAACAAAGGCCACACAGCCAAACGCCATTATAACTACAGTAGATTACATCTAGTTTCTACACTTTGTGCACTTACAACAAAGTTGAAAATAATGTGAAAACATTACAGCAATCATACTTCTGTTAGTACCCACATTTCTTATAATCATATGTTAGCTATAATTTGTGCACATGCTTGCTTCTAAGGCCGTTGCAGTACATGTACTTCGATTAGAGAAAAATAACATCCCCTGTGTTGAACGCATAGTTCAAACAAAGGCCACACAGCCAAACGCCATTATAACTACAGTAGATTACATCTAGTTTCTACACTTTGTGCACTTACAACAAAGTTGAAAATAATGTGAAAACATTACAGCAATCATACTTCTGTTAGTACCCACGTTTCTTATAATCATATGTTAGCTATAATTTGTGCACATGCTTGCTTCTAAGGCCGTTGCAGTACATGTACTTCGATTAGAGAAAAATAACATCCCCTGTGTTGAACGCATAGTTCAAACAAAGGCCACACAGCCAAACGCCATTATAACTACAGTAGATTACATCTAGTTTCTACACTTTGTGCACATAAAACAAAGTTGAAAATAATGTAAAAACATTACAGCAATCATACTTCTGTTAGTACTCACGTTTCCTATAACAACATGCTAGCTATAATTTGTGCACATGCCTGGTTCTAAGGCTGTTGTTGCAGTACATGTACTTCAATTAGACAAAAAATAACATCCCGTGTTGAACGCATGATTTAAACAAAGGCAACACGGCACAACGCCAAAGGGTAAATGTATAATAACTAGGCTACATTCATAAACAACTATGTTAGAATAAGAAATAACTGATTTTACTCACCGATCTAAAAGTGGATCTTTCCCTTCCAAAAACATTTCTTCATCTGATGAGTCGAAGCTATGCTCACTCCCTGAGTCCAGACAATCAAGCACTTCGGAGTCACTTTCTCTGAAAATGTCCTCCAAAGCTTCTTGAATGTGGATATCTCTCTTCTTGGACAAACTTTTATCACCTTTGGGAGGCATCTTGTAAAAGTTTGAAAACAGAAACTCTTGTCTTGCAAACTATCTCTTGCGTAACGAATACCGCTGTGCAACCACTAGGCGTAAAGCTAGTAATCAGGAATCACAGAAATACCTTTACGCGCGACTGCAGCTTATATTCTGTGTTGATCAGAAGGATCAATACTATTTGACTGAACAGGCCTGCTCATTGGCTCTCTAACAAGATTACATTCAGATGATTCGGTAATGATTTGCTTTCTTTACAGTCACTCAAGTTAGTACTGTGACATCATTTCTGTGCGTAATGACAGAGGTACTACACAGACAAAGAGATATCTATCTATATCTTCCAGTTGCTTAAAATGACAAATCAGATATTTTTTTACATCTACGTTACCTAAGGTATTCGAATCTGGAAGTATTGGGTGGCTCAGAAACGTTTTAGATGGTGCATTGTTCGGAAATAGTTGGGCGAGTCTTCACACACAACGTGATTTGCGGCATAGTTGCATGATGTTTCTGATTGTTTTCACATAACAAAATTGATTATAACAACGAAAACAATGCTTCATTTTATTGCTGGGACCCTTTTGACAACCAATCCGAGAAAGATAGCTGACTGTAAGCACATTTTTCTTTGTCAGCCGTGGATGTATTAGCTCAGTCCCAATAACGGACAGTTTTGGTTACATTGCACTCAAGTCTTGACTTTTTATTCTTGTTATAGCTATTGTAAATCGGATATGTTTGCTAAATTCGTGAAATTCTAAGCTTTCTGTACATATAAGCCATGTATATACAGAGTTAAATCTGCACTTGTGAGCAATGATTCTATTTACCTTCTTTTTTTTTGGGCCCAACACTCCCGCGGCCGGTAGCGTGCGCCCAAAGAGGTTAAGTCCTTCCCAGTTCTGCACACACAGAGTCTGACAACTTTACTGCCTAACACAATGGCTGCTAAACAAGACTTTGCAGAAAAATACTTTAATATGTTCCTAAAATAAATTAGAAGTGAGAACCAAAGCCAGAAATAGTAATTCAACCTATTTAGTATTTAGAAAAAATCATGTATGTGGAAATAAATTGTATTGTTTAGCACACTATTTTACCTATTTTTACTTTGTAAATGTCATAAAGGGGGCATATAGTTACTTTAATAATTTGATAATGATGTTTTTATACTACTTTGAAAGATCATTTCGAAGGCCAATAGCTTCTTTTGTAACTAGGCTACTGAATCTGCCACCTTAGAACAGGGATGAAAAACAAGTGTTCAAAAACAAGTGTTGTCATTGCATATTGTGTGATGATTGTGACTTAAAATGAACCAAGACCTGTAGCTACCAGCTGAGCTAGCTAGGATATACAGTGCAAAATACAAACATTCAACTTTTAATTGCAGTACATTTATTCAGAGTTTGTACAAAGTATTAAATGTAGGGGTGCCAATAACCGTGGCACATGGTTTTGTTCGGAAAATTTTTTTTATGACATATATTTTTTCCTTGAATAAATGTATTGCAATTAAATGCAATATTTTCATTGTGACATAATCCAAATTACCTCAAGTGATTACCTAGCAGAACACAAGAGTAAGATCAAAGACACACAATTCTCAAAGAATGCTGGCTTGTTTCAGTCACGAACGACTGGACACCCAGGCCGACCCGGCGGCTCAGCTCACTGGCATCTTTCTTCCTCCTGATGCCATGCTGCTCAGACAGACGCATGACAGCCTGACTTGACTGACAGCCTGACAACTTTTGGGGGCAGGCTGTAGGATTCCCACCCAATGAGATATTAGAAACAATACTGGTATTTCTTTTCTGTGCTGTTATTGCTAACATTTTTTAACTTTGGATTGGGTGGGCAACACGCACGTTTGGGTGGGCTGAGCCAATCCCTTCCCAGCCTTGTCTGGAATTATCTGGAAAAAGCAAGCGAGACAGAAAAACTCTGAAGAACATCTGTGGGTTGTACTCCAAGTTGCTTGGATCAATCTAAAAGCAGATCTTTTTTAAACTGCAGAACATTGTACCTAAGATTTTTTTTGCAGTTTTTAATGCAAAGGGTGCTCACACCAAATATGGATTTGCTTTTTGATGTATATTTTTAGTTTTTCATTGTTTATACACTTTATAGTTTTTTTAGCATCTTTTAATTTTGTTTTGTTAAAGCATCTTCAGTTTACATATTTATTTTCCATGTGTCTAAGACTTTTGCACATGACTGTACATTGAGTGGAAATGTCATAAAATACCTAAAAAATCTATATTGCACAAATGCAGCTCCATCTTTCTCAAGTTAAACTCATGTCTAAACTGCTAATATATAAAATCAGTCAATGTGTAATTCAAAGACCTGATCAGAAATTAAATATTGAATAAGAGTAAATCAGCTAGTGTCTTCATTTGGGTCACAATTTGAAAATGGCCTGAATAAAAAGACAAAGCTAAATTTTAAAGCTGATGAAACATTTGCATGCAATTCATTCATCTTAAACAGACCGGTACCACAGGAATCATCCATTTAGATCAAAGTTTGCATCAGAGAACAAGATTCAAACAGACACACAGAATAAATTATTATCAAAACTCAACATTCTGGTTACAGTTTGGGACAGAAAGGGTTGTGATCCTCAGAAACAGTTTTTTTCTGTTACTTGTCATGAAGAGGTGACAAAGTACACAGAAAGTGCCAGATCTAAAGAAATATTGAGATGGATGGGCCTTCTAAATATTGCATGCTAACACTAGTCTACTATTCTACTACATTGTTCTCATATACAACTTTTTCCCCAGAGTTCTGTCCAATTCACAGAGGGTCTGGCGGACTCTCACTTTAGTGCTTTGGGCTACAGCTGTAAATCGGCGGTACCAATTAACTGTTAAACTATTAATCTGCCACTGCACACTCTCCCTCCTGTGCATCACAGTTGGATTTAGGAACGCCCCACAGTGATATCATTTAGTCAATTTAAACTATGACAAAACATTTGCTTCGTTAACTCGCTTCATTAAGGCCAGCTCTGAGTAGAAAGAGTTCTAGGCTGTTATGCACTGTGCGCAATAGATCCTCTGTAAACCAGACCGTAGGTAGCAGTGAGCATTGAGGAGGCAACATGTCTACCTAGTGAGCTGAACAGAACAACCAGAACTGCCCTCAGGTGATGTATTTGCATTTTATTAAATAAGATATTTATTTATATATTTATAAAATACAATTTTGGTTACATGACTTAATTTCATTTCAACTGCATGATTTCCAGCACTACATTCCAAAGATATAGACAAATAAAAAGCAGTGTTGTCATGGTTCCCTTTCCAGGACCTGACACACATTTTAGTTGCTCCCCTTCCCTTGATGGTGTTGTGATTTCTCTAATATAGTTTATACCCTGTGTGTTTTGTTGATATTGCTGTTCCCGCTCTTTCTATCACATGACCATATTACATGATTCCTCCATCCAATATATCACCTTAATTACTCATCCAGCTGCCTGCATTTACTAATTATGTTCTGTATTTAAGTTCTGGCTTTATGTTACAGTAGGTAGCTGTCGCTCATTGTTGATGTCAGTCCTTGTTGTGTGTGTATTATGTGACCAAACAAACATATATGCGTTTCAGAGAGAATGCATACTTTTCAGGAACTTTGTTTTGAAGTACAGTACCTAACTAACATTAGCTGTTTAGAATGTTTTATAAACTATTTACAGGTCCTTCTCAAGAAATTAGCGTATTGTGATAAAGTTAATTATTTTCCATAATGTAATGATAAAAATTAAACGTTCATATATTTTAGATTCATTGCACACCAACTTAAATATTTCAGGTCATTTATTGTTTTAATACTGATGATTTTGGCATACAGCTCATGAAAACCCAAAACATAAACCCAACACTGCCATTCTTCACTTGACCTGCAACTACAGCTGAGGCTAAACAGAAACAATATGTAAGAATATAGACTCGCATTCTATCACTTGTGTGAGTTTCCATTTACATACAGTGCCTCGCGAAAGTATTCGGCCCCCTTGAACATTTTGACCTTTTGCCACATTTCAGGCTTCAAACATAAAGATAAAAAACTGTAATTGTTTGTGAAGAAGCAACAACAAGTGGGACACAATCATGAAGTGAAACGAAATTTATTGGATATTTCAAACTTTTTTAACAAATAAAAAACTGACAAATTGGGCGAGCAAAATTATTCAGCCCCTTTACTTTCAGTGCAGCAAACTCTCTCCAGAAGTTCAGTGAGTATCTCTGAATGATCCAATGTTGAATTAAATGACTAATGATGATAAATAGAATCCACCTGTGTGTAATCAAGTCTCCATATAAATGCACCTTCTCTGTGATAGTCTCAGAGGTCCGTTGAAAGCACAGAGTGCATCACAAAGAAAAAGGAACACACCAGGCAGGTCCGAGATACTGTTCTGGAGAAGTTTAAAGCCGGATTTGGATACAGAAATATTTCCCAAGCTTTAAACATCTCAAGGAGCACTGTGCAAGCGATAATATTGAAATGGAAGGAGTACCGGACCACTGCAAATCTACCAAGACCCGGCTGTCCCTCTAAACTTTCAGCTCATAAAAGGAAGACTGATCAGAGATGCAGCCAAGAGGCCCATGATCACTTTGGATGAACTGCAGAGATCTACAGCTGAGGTGGGCGAGTCAGTCCATAGGACAACAATCAGTCGTATACTGCACAAATCTGGCCTTTATGGAAGAGTGGCAAGAAGGAAGCCATTTCTGAAAGATATCCATAAAAAGTGTTGTTTAAAGTTTGCCACAAGTCACCTGGGAGACACACCAAACATGTGGAGGAAGGTGCTCTGGTCAGAGGAAACCAAAATCAAACTGTTTGGCAACAATGCAAAATGTTATGTTTGGCGTAAAAGCAACACAGCTCATCAACCTGAACACACCATCCCCACTGTCAAACATGGTGGTGGCAGCATCATGGTTTGGGCCTGCTTATCTTCAGCAGGGACAGGGAAGATGGCTAAAATTGATGGGAAGATAGATGGAGCCAAATACAGGACCATTCTGGAAGAAATCCTGATGGAGTCTGCAAAAGACCAGAGACTGGGATGGAGATTTGTCTTCCAACAAGACAATGATCCAAAACATAAAGCAAAATCTACAACGGAATGGTTCACAAATAAACATATTTAGTTGTTAGAATGGCCAAGTCAAACTCCAGACCTGAATCTAATTGAGAATCTGTGGAAAGAACTGAAAACTGCTTTTCACAAATGCTCTCCATCCAACCTCACTGAGCTTGAGTTGTTTTGCAAGGAGGAATGGGCAAAGATTTCAGTCTCTCGATGTGGAAAACTGATAGAGACATACCCCAAGCGACTTACAGCTGTAATCGCAGCAAAAGGTGGCGGTACAAAGTTTTAACTTAATTTTGCACGCCCAAGTTTTCAGTTTTTTATTTGTTAAAAAAGTTTGAAATATCATATATATTTCGTTCCACTTCATGATTGTGTCCCACTTGTTGTTGATTCTTCACAAAAAAATTACAGTTTGATATCTTTATGTTTGAAGCCTGAAATGTGGCAAAAGGTCGAAAAGGTAAATGGGGCCGAATACTTTTGCAAGGCACTGTACATTTTCATAGTACATTGATAGCCATCTCACTAATCCCCCGTGGGAATCTAACATTACAAGATTGTGACCAAGAACACTTACTTCTGCCTTATGTCTGAAATGTTTATTAATTTAACATTTTATATTTTTTATAAACTTTAATTTGATGTATTATTGCTGGTTTACTAGTGACATATTTAAATTATATAATACATTTGCTATATGTTCATAGTATACTAAAATGCTATTTTATATTAGGAATATACTAAAGTATGAAATAAGTGGGTAAAATCTAACATAGAAGTATATTTATTACTTTTTAAATAATACTTAAATATATATATATTTTTTCTACTGTATTAGAGTTAAGGGTTTCCAAAATAAAACTCTTTGATTTACTGGATTTTTGCTTAAGAGTCAGATTGAATTAATCTGACAGTTTCTTAACAAGTCCTGTCATTCCCTGCAAAAGATGGGTGGGGCTAATGCTTAGGAGGGTGTGAATGATCTTGAAAGGGTGGGGCTAATGCTTAGGAGGGTGTGAACAACCTTGAATGGGTGGGGCTAATGCTTAGGAGGTTGTGAACGATCTTGAATGGGCATGAACAAAGGGGACTCTGTGGGGGTGAGATTTAAAAAAAATCTTTGAATGATGATCTCCCAGTTTTGCAATTCCAAGTGTCAACATTTGAAGCATCATTGCTTTCCAAATGTTCCTTCTACTTCAGTGTTTGATATACCATTTGGAAGCTCTGAAATCTGAAATTTCATAAGATGAAAAAAATACTGACCGTAAGTTTAGATATCTGCGGTGGGTCACATATATGTTCTTTAGAAGTACGATGCTCTTACTGTTTCCCCTTGTGACAGTTTGGTTTTTCCCTTTTGTTTTCTGATTCTCTTTGCATTTGTCTCCATCTTTCACCACACATGGAATATTATGACAAATGTCCTCTTATACCCTGGAAATCCAGAGTTCTCGCGAGAGCACAATTTGAATTTGCTCAGCAAGTTAGTCTAGCACCTAGTATTGCTGCTCATTAACTATGCCCTTGTAGCCGAGCTGCACCAATCACATTGGTTTATCTGATATAGGCGGGCCAGAGGCATGTTAAACAGATGACGACAGCTCTGCGAGTGCGACCTCAAGTCAATAGTAAACATTGTAAGATCGCTATGGATCTACACCAGTTGTTTGAAACTGCTTTGGCCTCTACAATGAACGAGTTAGACTTGGCTTTTTGTCTAAAAGAGGAACAGAAGACAGCGCTCAAATCGTTACTTTTTATGAAGGACGTTTTTAATGTTTTGCAGACTGGATACGGCAAGGGTTTAATCTACCAGTTAGCTCCGCCATAGGGTTAGTAAAAACCCACTGGTGATTGGTCGTAGTGTTATCCAATTTCGTACAGATAGATTTTCAAATGCATGCTTGGTGCCACCCCTCGAGTTGAGTCATTTACATTACTAGATCCCAGACCCTAAATCGTTCAGGATTTGGGTCTGGATTTTTCCAGGCTAGTCATCTTTTGCAAATGTAATACAACCATGTTCTGACTGGTACTTTGATAATGTTAACAAGAACAAACAGAATACATACAGCATATACAGTAAAGAAAATTGGCTGAATAACTGGCTGATTGTTTGACTGCAAGATAACAGATTTTATTATTGGTAGAACTCCTGGTTGGGGATTAGTTGGCTGGGTAGGTGCGTGGGTGATCAAAAAGAAAGGGAATAAAACCTTTACACTTGGACAGCTTAAAGCAGTGGTTCTAAAAACCTCTGGGACCCCCAGCCTTGCCATATATTAGATATATCACAGAGCTAGCACACCTGAATCAACTTGTCAACTAATCATCAAGCACTTTAATACCTGCTTGAATCAAGTGAGGTAGTTCAGGGTTACAACAAAACTGTGAGACGGCTGGGGGTCGCCGTGGAGAGGTTTGAGAACCACTGGCTTAAAGAACATAAAAAGCTTCACAAAATACTGACTGCTTATTGTTTTAATACTTCAATGTTAAATGTTGTTTATGAAAAGCTAAAATAACCTAGAGCTCAGCAAGTCAAGTGCTAGTTTTAAATCAGATACAGTTGGTTTATGAATGTATGTGTTGCAAACGGTCAACAAAACAATTCAGCGGAAGGTATTTACATCATGCATACAGCCAGTGAGGATTTACAGTATAGTACTAAAGCATCCCATGATTTTTCAGTGGCAGCTATAAGTGGTATTCTTGTCAAACTGCGATATGGTAAATAAATCATCTTCTTTTTCTGTGTTTTTGGAACTTTGTAAGCTATTAGTTTTTCCATGGACTGAAGAAAGTCTGGTTGTTGTGGTAGCAATGATCTACTCATTACCACAAAGTGTAGATTTTCTCTTCTCTCTCGCTCACTGAATTTTCTTCTTTTGAATTCAAGCATTAGAAAGTTGTCATCTACAGTATAGTTTGTTACTGAGTGGCTACCCTCCCAATGTCTGCCTTTGATTCATTTCTTTTCACCTCATTACTCCCACAACTTTTCGCTTTTGAACTCACTCTTTCCCAGTTTCCTCCAACTAGCAAAGCTGATAAACCCTTCTCCTTTTTGTCTTCTGATTTTGCCTCTTTCACTCTTTGTACTCTACTACATGGTGAACTGAACCACTACAAGCTCACCTGTTACCAATCTCAAAGCAATCTTCTTAACCCTAACCAGTCAGGCTTCAAGACAGGTTATTACCTGACACTCTGACTCATGGCTGCCCTTTGTACTGCCCAAGCAGAGTACTGCTACTAGATCCATTCACTGCCTTTGACACCATAAAATATCTGAACATCCTCTTCACCCTCTCAAGGCTAGACTTGATAGGTCTGTACCCTACCTGTTATGTTGGTCCTTCCAGGAGATCAGTCGCAGTCGGTGGATCTTAATTGGGGACGACGGGGTCGCTTTATGTTTGGGACCGGAGTGAATGGACCTCAATTGGGGACGCCAAGCTCGCATTACCTTACAGACTGGGGTAAACGGAACGGTATCACACAATGGGTTTGATGCGCTACACACCGTTCTATTCACTCTGGATGTGAATGTAATGTGAACCTGGCATCCCCAATTAAGATCCATCGACCATGGCTACAGGAGATGTAAAGAGGATCTGTGTCTGCTTTATGGGCTTGCAAATACTGGTGTTCCCAAGGAATTTGTTCTAGGTTTGATCCACTTCCATACACCAACTCACTTGTCCCTGTCAAAAAACTTTGGAAACCCTCCTTTAGAAAGGTGTACTACAATATTGGGTAGTGAGCTAAAAAAAAAGTGCCAATCATTTGTCTCCTTCACCCTACCATTAGATTTCATTTGTCATGAGAAATATGAGATGTGTAAGAAAAACATTTTCATGAGAGGAAGAAATATTCATAAAAGAATATGTTTAAACATGTACAGTGATTGCCTAGGATTAACTGTATGCAATTGAAAATATCACATTAGCTTTTGAAATTTGAGGTTTCGTTAGCTTTGTGGTAGCCCAGCTAACTTGCTTCTAATTGTAATTAAGAATAGCACCAAACTTATAAACAACATCTAATGAAACATCAGATTCTTGTAAGCTTGTTATTTTAATAGCACAAAACTTTCAGTCCGTTCAACATTAGCGAGTAGACGTTCTAAAGACACAACCAATAAAGGGTCAGCCACAGAGCTCATGGGAGTCTTAGGTATTGAAAAGTGTTGACTTGGAGGCAGAAATCATTTGATTGGTTGATTCAAAACAGAGGGCGGACCTCACATTATGTTTACTTTTGATTGATAATTACGATTCACATATACACAGATAGCACAGGATTACATTAAAACACTCCTGTGTGGTCAAGTATAGATATGATTGAAGACTGAGAACTATTTTTGAATCAACAGTTTTGAATCAACCAATCAAATGACTTCTTCCTCCAAGGCAGATCTGCCAGGAGAACACGTTTCAATAACTAAAACTCCAGAGCGCCACAGATCAAAGTCTGCATAACAACTACAGTTAACGTGATGATGAGCCACAACACAGTGGGTTAACGTGTTTAGACTAGCATCTACTTTCTCAGGCCTCTCTGCGTATTGCTATGCCGTTGATGCACCAGCAGCCAGGGATGAGGGTGGACGTGGCCCTATCTTTCATAATGAGCCCAGGGACCCAAGGAGAATGATCCATTTGGCCCGAGGAAGATCAGCATGCTGTGCAAGGTCCACTGTTAATTTTTTGCTGACCCTGTCATATGTACTGTATTTCATACCTCAATGGCCCCACTGGTAGGCAGTGCACTGTGTTTTTATCATTTTACACATGAACACACACACACCAACCTACCCACAATACCAGCCCCTCCACAGCCTTGCTCCCTGATCCAGTCCGACCTCCTCCATGCACTCATTCTTCTGCTGTCTCCACTCCTCTGAATCTGGGATACCCACCATCCTAAAAAAACAAGATTGTGCGTCATGGGGGACCTAGTGTTCAGCGCCACTGCTCCTAAACCCTGGAACTCTCTCCCCAAAGCCAGCTGCAACTCCATCATCACCTTCAGTAACTCAAACTACAACTGTTCTCCTTCAGCATGGCTCAGTTTTTGATAAATAATGTACTGCGGCTATTTATTTTATTAAACAGATTTTTTTAAATATTTGCTGAACAGAGTCCTAGGTTTTTATACATATTTATATTTATAAAAATTCTACTAAATGTTTAATTAACTGCCGTTGTCATTTCATCTCAATGATAAAAAAAAATGCTGTATACCTTTTCAGTCATTTCTTTGAATTACATACAGTACTGTGCGAATATCTTAGGCACCTGTAAAAAAAAATTATATGATTGGAAGATGATGTAAAAATATAGAAATGAAAGTTCGATTTTGATGACGGATGAAAAGATGGCGAACGAGTACTAGACGCGTTTGACTTCTGTTCCCAAGCCCTTTTATATACTTTTATCTCTAAAAATCTGTATTCCCTTCACCTTTTGCAACAAGTTTATATAACCTGTGAACATTGCATGACCTTCGCAGATATGGCTGATAAGGCTGCAAAGCAAAATAAAAAAGACACTGTGCCAAAGGATGATATAGCGGCTAGCGACGTAAGCATGGCTGTACTGACCAACTTGCTAGAGGGCCACAAAGCAGACCATTCTGCTGAATTTAAAATGACCATCTCTGCCCTTGAGTCTAAAATTGACCTGGTGCAAGCGACTGTGTGTAATCACAGGCAACATTTTACTTTGCTGGAGTCCAGCGTCGACTTGTTTGACTAAAGGCTGTCACCCTTGGAAGTGACGTGTGCCCCAGCCACTGTCATAACATCCGCATAGTCGATCGAGGGCCATCAACCAACTGCCTTTTTCTCCAAACTACTAACCCAGCTTCTGGGTGAGCAGACACAGTCCTCCCCCATTCTAGACCGCGCACACAGGTCACTAACAGCCAAACCAAAGGAGGGTGAGTGGCCGAGGCCCGTAATCATCTGGTTCCACAGCTACCAGAACAAAGACAAAGACATCTGTGAGGCGTGGAAGGGGAGAGCGGATCTACGCTATCAGGGTAAACCTATAGCCTTTTATGAGTACTATACACCCAAAGTTATAGAACAACGGGCAGCCTATCAAGACATCATGGTCAAGTTAAACCAGCAACGACTCTCAGCGAGACCTTCCCTCCAGTACCCTGCCAGGCTAGTGTTCATGGAGGAAGACGGTGACAGAGTTTGGCTAGCATCCGTAAAAGAAGCCGAGAAGTTTCTCTCGGCCTGAGACACCCAGCATGGTCTGACAAGGGAACTCTTTAATAGCCTGAATGCTGACTAGCTGTATTGCCAGCTTCGGCTAACGCTGAGTTAGAGCCTGGACTTTGGAATCCACTGTTGCGTATTGGTTTAATGTTGTTCTCCGCAGTCATGTTCTTTTTTTTAATTGTTTTTTTATTGGGTTTTTTTGGGCCAATGTTGCAGCAAAGTTGATAATGCCTCTAAACTTGAGCTGACTGCAGATATTTCACCTCAGTAATTTCTTCACTTTCTTTTTGTTTTATGTTTTATTTTTTTCTCTATAGCGGTGACTATCAATACTATTACTTGCAGTGGCCTTGGATCTCGGAAGTGCCCTATAGTACTATACACTTGCTCTCCAAAGCAAAATTAAATTACCTCAGTTAATGGATGTTTACAATATCTGAATGCATACCCACCCTGTTGCTTTAGGGGTGCTGTTCTTTTGTGTATCCATATATATAGTCATATGGATCAATACATCTCCAAACTGCTACACCCAAGTGCTCCTTTTGAGATAGGTGTGGGTATTAAGAATGTTTAAATTAGTAAATTTATAAATTGTGCTTTTCCTTCTTTTCCATTCTCTTATAAATTTGGAATGGGGTTATTATTCTGGAGACGGTAGTTTTTGAAGTGATCAAATTTTCTGCTACTTAGGAAAGTATCTACAATAATACAAATGCGTAAAGTTCCCAGGAGGGATACTTTTTAGTTTTTCTTTTCTCTTTTCATGGTTTGGGGTGTGTGTTCTCCAACTTTTTTTTTTCTCGAGCTCAGGCAACTACACAACAATTTAGGATGCCATTTCAGTGAGTGGTAGGGCAGTCTGTTTCATTTCTTGGAACGTTAAAGGATTAAACAATACCAATAAAGCCAATAAGGTAATTTCACACTTACAACAGCTTAAAGGGGACATTCTCTTTTTACAAGAGACCCACCTTTGCACTTCTGAAATTTCACGTATTAAAAGGCCATGGATGGGCCACTTCTTTCATTATTTTTTTTCCGAGAGAGCTAGAGGATCGGCTATCATTATACACAGGGACATCCTTTCGAATCCTTCACTGTTATTTCTGATCCCAATGGGCGATATATAAAGTATATATAGTATCAGGCATGTTACAAAGTTGTTTGGTGTTCCTGGCATCATTATATGCCCCGACTTAGGATGACGAGAAATTTTTTTATACTTTTTTTGCTGCTATTGCTAATCCCAATGATCATAATATCATTGTTGTTGGTGATTTCAATCAGATTCAGGACACTGAACTTGACAAATCTTCCACCACATGACGTGCTCTGTCAAAATCAGCTAATTCACTAAAGTTCCATACGGCGCAACTGGGCCTAGTATATCCTTGGAGCATGCCCATTGAAACTGCCCCCTCAGATTTTTAAGCAAAGTACATTTTCCTTTTAATATCTGTATTTGTGGGCACATGTTTCCATGTGTTGTGCACACTGTGCCCCCTTAAAAAAATAGGTCAATGACACCCCTGCCTTGGAGGACCAAATTCCCTACCGGAAAATGTACAGGGACAAATTATGTGGTTTGTATCCTATTTTAAGAAGTCAGAGCAAGCAAAATTAAGGAAAATATCAGACGAAATCCAAAGACTTGATATCCAATATTTATATTATTGGTGCATTCTTAACTGTTTCTGAAATAAAATAACCTATTAATTCATCCGGGCCCGACAGCTACACTACAGCATTTTACAAAGCTTTTTCTTCTGTACGTGCCCCTTACTTGGTCAGAGTTTTTAATAAAACGGTATTGAAGGGTCACCTACCCCCCATGCAGTATAAGGCTTCTATCACTTTATTGTTAAAAAAGGACAAATACCCTCTTCTTTGTAGCAGTTACAGGCCAATTTCACTATTGAATGTAGATTTCAAGATTTTATCTAAAACTCTGGCCTGCAGTATTGAAAAAAATCATTCCGGCTTTATTTCAGGAAGGCACTCATTTAAACACCAGGAGGTTGTTAAATATAATTTTTTCTACTCCCACTGATTCTCCAGAAATTGTCCTCTCTCTGGATGCTGAAAAAGCTTTTGATCGTGTTGAATGGATTCACCTGTTTTGTATACTTAATAATTTGATTTCTTAAGTATATAAAACAGATTTTAAAGCTTGGATTAGGCTCCTTCACACCTCCCCCGCCGCATCAATCAATGTTAATGGTATTAAATCCCACCTATCTTCATTGTCTCCTGGCACTCCTCAAGGTTGCCGTTTGTCCCCATTGCTGTTTGCCCTGGCCATCGAACCCTTGGCCATACGGCTCCGTGCTAAGGATGGGTTTGAGGGTATGAGACGTTATGGTGAGTCTCACAAACTTGCTTTGTATGCAGATGATCTTTTGTTTTATGTTTCAAATCCTGCATCCTCTTTCCCTGTAATTTTTGGCATTTTAGCGAGATTTGGGAAGTACTCCGGTTACAAGCTAAATCTCTGGGAAACTGAGTACCTCCCAGCTGCAAAGCAGCTTCCTCAAGATTTCTTTCCTGCTAAAAAGGCTACCGAAGCTTTTAAATATTTGGAAATCCTTGTCACCAACTCATTCCATGAGCTGTTGGCCCATACTTTCAGCCCGCGTTTAGATCAATGTAAATCAGATTTTGCCAGATGGTCCTCCCTCTTTCACTAGTTGGGCGGGTCAACCTGGTGAGAATGGTGGTGCTGCCCACGTTTCTTTATGCCTTTCAACACATTCCCATACTTATAATTAAGTCATTTTTCTCTTCTCTAGACCAGTTAACGCACTCTTTCTTATGGTGCAGTGGGTGTGCATGCATTAGAACAGTCTTCCAACTCCCTAGGTCTAAGGGAGGATTAGCTTTGCCAAACTTTTGTCACTACTACTTGGCCGGCAAATTAGTCACTTCCATTCTGGAACACAAATAAAGTACAGGGGAATCAGCCTCAGTGGGCCCATATAGGAACTTCCTCCTCGCATCTCTCGCTTTGGTCGGTGGCCTGCTCCGAATTATCACTTCCAAATAAGCAATTCTGTTTGAATCCGATAGTGAAAAATACACTTAAAGTCTGGAATCAGTTCAGTAGATAGTTTGGCCTACATACTTTATCGGGTTTGGCTCCAGTCCTTCATAACCATTCATTTCTTCCTTCTTACTCAGACCCACCTTTCCATATCTGGTCAAACAAGGGCCTGCTAACTATCAAGGCCCTTTGATGGTGTTTTCTATTCTTTTTCAGATTTATCAGCAAAGTTTATCCTTCCAAATAGCCATCTATTCCGCTACTTTCAAATTCGGCACTACTTAAGATCTCAATCGCCTAACTTTCCTAACAAACCTCCAGGTTCTATGATTGATAAATTCCTATCACAAAACTCAAGTCAACGGGACTCGTATCGACAGTTTATAGTATCATGTCAAACTGTTTGGATGCCATAAGGACTGCTTGGAGCCAGGATCTCGGTGTCACTTTAGCAGAATACGTTCACTCCTCTTTGATATGTGCAAGACACAGACTTATGCAAGATTTTACACAGAACCCACCTTAGAAAAACGCAAGATTAGTTAGAATATACCCAGATAGAACTGACAAGTGCAACAGGTGTAATCAATCATCTGTCGACTACAGGCACAACTTTCTGCTCTGTCCAAAGTTATCAGCTTTCTGGTCTGCTGTATCTTGCACAATTAGCACAGTCCTAGACAAACCTCTCTGCCTTCTGTAGAATCTCTCCCCCACTCCTCATGTCCAAAACCACAAAGCAGGTGATTGCATTTACCACACTCCTCGCTAGGAGGCTCCTTATTCTTAAATGGACTCACTCCTCCCCTCCCACACATAGAAAATGTATTGTTGAGGTACTGCAATGTGTAAGGCTTGAAAAGATCAGGTATTCTTTAAGAGGCTCCCTTAAGACTCTGTAAAATCTGCCATCTCTTCGTAGCCAATGTCAACACATTAGATGTCAGTTAGGAAACTGACAGAATCTGACCAAAGAGCAGAAAACAGTGAAAAAACTACACAAAATATTCACTTGTCACACCCTAACCTTAGTTTGATTGTCCTTCACCCTGTTTAAGTCCTTCTACACCCATTCCTGTTTCAGTTATTCAGGACGGTTCTACCAGTGCATTCCCTTACGAAACAAAAGTATATTGCAATATACTAGAATTTATATTGCAATACATTCGAAAATATATTTAAATGTATGAGAAACTTCCTCATATATTTGAAAATATAAAGCAATGTATGGATGGATAACCCATTGCTATAAATAGATCCATATATTTTAAAATACATTGATGTGCAAAATAAAACTGTATTACATTATTGCATGCATGTTTATTGAAACAAAGTATTTTATGAGTTAAGCAAGCTCATGTATAGGTTTACAGAGAGCTTGATCAAGAATAGTCCGAATCACATTTTCTCATGACATTCAATATATTTAACATTATTAAGCCATATGGACGGACCATATATTGCTATGTATTGATTCATATATTGTAAAATGTAGATGACAGAGTATTATATTTT
>JACXGM010020259.1:0-17905 GCA_016801145.1 Umbra pygmaea | reverse complement strand
CACACACACACACACACACACACACACACACACACACACACACACAGAGTTATGTGACTTCAGTCTGTGCTGCAGGGAGATCCAGGGGTCTGCAACTGAGCGGGCCAATCCGTCGGGAAATCAGCTGGACAAAAGGAGCAGTGGAGTGAGAGATTGAGGGAGGAAGCAGAGACGGGTGGAGGATCTGGACAAAGACCTGCCCCTAAATCCTCCTGCCTGATAGCCTTATCTGATTCCACTCCAGCGCTTGATGGCTCCTTTTTTTTCAGATGGCCTTTAAAGCACACAGGTTGTGGCTTTGGTGTGAAGCCTAGCAGAAAATGTTAATCAAGAGAAGGACTGTGTCAGAGAAAGGCGGTGAGAAAAGGGGAATAGACAGAGTCACTCTGGCTAAAGCTGTAATCTGTAATAAGAGAGAGGCGATTCAGTAGCGATTGAGGGTGAAAGAATAGGGTCGCGGCGATGATGAGCAGCTAGGTTCACAGTTTTACTGCCGTTTCTTTGGCCGCTTTTGTTTCCGTTTCTTCAGTGTCACCGCTCACCCATATAGAGACGGCCACCGCTCTGTAGACAGCTAAAGGCCTGGAGTCACAACTCATTTAACACACACTTGGGCATCACTTTCAATGTCTCCAGCTGACAGACGACAAGCGCCCTGATTGCCGATCGGACACGGTGCCGGGAATCATAAGCCCATGATTTGTATTTTCTCACAGAATCACGACCTGAACAAAACAAACATCATTCAAAGTGAGAAATAGTTTGCATATGACCGTTATTTGTTAAGCTACGTTTCAATGTTTGAGTGACTGGAACAACAAGGTTTCTCCATACAGATCAGGACGTATGTAGCAGCGTGAGCCCAAAGAAACAGAGGTTCTATTGTGTTGTTTCACTTTTTGTCTCTTGTTTGTTTCGATCTTTCCCGCTTAATCCTAGACCTTTGTTTCTGTTCATCATCAGATATAAAGTGTCCCATAATTCCCAAAACAAAGGTCACATTCAGGACATGAAGAGAAATGACCCGTTTATTTACCAGCGGGAGAATGTAAGAGCCCAACCTAACCTACATACAATCTAGTCAACAACCTGTATTTAGACTGATTATATTCATACAACAGTACATGGCTAAACTGTATCCACTGTGCAGGAATCACAAGAGGCGTATGGGAAAGTTTAGGTATATGTTGGGTTTAAGCGCTTTAAATGCCACGATGGTCTTTTAAATCTGCAGCGTTAAAACCTAAACAAAACGATGATGAGCACTAGTCCTACAATATACATTTAAAAACAAAGCTTAAGTTTCAGATGCGCGATGACGATGAAAATCATGAATAACATTAATTCAACCAAATGTTCCTCCAGGCGTGGATTATTTAATAATAACCATCATTTAGTAGGACTCCAATTCCAAAAAATTGTAATTTGAAAATAAAATGTACCCTGTAGTATATTAAAAAAACATTATTAACACATTGTGATGTTTTACTTGGTGAATTAACGTTATTTTTGAAAATATACACTCAAATCTGATGACTGCAAACACACTCCAAAACATTTTGGGACTGTCGTCTGTTTACCACTGTGTAACATCACCTTTTCTTTTGAAAACACTTGTTAAGGGTTTGGGCACTGAAGACATGAGTTGGTTAAGTTTAGCAACCAGAATAGTCCCCCATTCATCCATTATGCTGTGTTGCCTTATTTTGCATGTTTAATGGGCTACACATTCTCAATCGGAGACAGGTCAGGACTGCAGGCAGGCCATGCTAGCACCCGCACTCTTTGTTTACGCAACCATGCGCTTGTAATCCGGGCAGAATGTGGTTAGGCGTTATCCTGCTGGAAATTGCACGGACGGCCCTGGAAAAGATGACATCTGGATGGCAACATATTTCAATGTTTCAAAACGTGTAAATATCTTTCTGCATTAATGGTGCCCTCACAGATGTGCAAGAAAGACAGATGTTATTGGCTTTTAGACCTGATCCTGATAACAGATTAGATAATCCAGTTCGTCTTTGGCCCAGAGAACAAGACTTTATTTTGAAATGTTGACAAGTCAGACCACACAACACAATTCCACTGTACTACTGTCCATCGCAGATGAGACCGAGCCCAGAAAAGTCGGAACTTCTGGACAGTGTTGATGTATGGCTTCTGCTTTGCATAGTAAAGCCTTAACTGTCATGTATGGGGGTGTGTCTGTATTCATGGCATAGGTAACTTGCACATCTGTAAAACATCACATAATGTGTTAATAGTGTGTTTTCAATATAGTCCAGACTGATATAAACTGATATTTGTTTTGCATTTTTCTTACTGTCCCAACTTAAAGCTAATCTAGATCCATTACAGAATAGTTCATAAACGTTTTGTGATACTAGCATAATAATACCAAACATTATTTAATGGTAAACACTGAACATCTCTTTTGTGTCAGAGGAGTATTTGGCAGTGTGCTCGTCCTTTGAGTAAGTGTTGACTCAGACGTTAAGGGGGGCAGAGTTTAGCAACAGGCCCTGTTATTGCTCTATGGACTAGAGACTCCGCCCCTTCACTTTCCCCAAAAGGGGAAAGAGGGGAAAACTCTGTTGCAGGAAAACAAACAAAGACACACGCAGCGGCCACACTCCTAACTGGCAGCACGCCACCCACCTCACCACAAACCACAAGCACACACACACATGCGCACACACACAAATATGTCTAATCACTTAGCGACTTCACAACACAAACACAAGGACACACAGATCTACACTGATAAGTGCTCAAAGCCTCTAATCATCTGCTATAACTGAGCCGTACTGATAACCTGACAAAGCCAAATCATCTGCTATGATTGCCCTGGCTCTCCTTGACATTGTGCCATTAATAAGGCCATTGTAGCGGGCCTTCTCTGTTTGGACAAATATAATGGAGTCTTTGACAGATTCACGTTGCGGCTCTTGGCCTCTCCTTCCCTGCGCTCTTTGAACACAACAACAGCGAGTGTGCATATTCCACGCTGCCGCTCGTCAATAGGCTGGCTGTTTGTTTGCCCGGTCATTTGAAGCTAATGGTAAACATACAGAGGTATTCCAAAGGCTGAGCAAACACCCGGATGCATGCACACACAGACGCATGCACGCGCGAACACGCTCTTTTGTAAGCCACCCGTCTTCCTTAATAATGATTCAGTACAGGACTGTGGGCTTTTGAAAAACTTTTTCTTTTAGGTGAAAACAACCGAGCTAACACGCGTTGCCATCTCCAACCCTCAATACAGGGGAGGTGGGCCGTATTCCAGAGGGCGGGGCTGAGGCGTGGCAGTCACGCGGCCCGCCAGGTGTTCCACATCAACGCGCACATTATCAGAGGCCATACCCATATTGACGGCTGCCAAGCAGGTACGCTGAACACTGGTGAATGAGGCGACGACACACAACAGAGCTCAGAGCTGACAGTTCCCATCATGCACCTACAGTACCTATCCAAAACAAGCATGCACTCAACAGTGGTATTGTGTGCTCCCAGACTAACGCCACTCCTATCAGTATGTAAACATCAGTTTGCTCCTCACACTTACTGTATCTACAGCCCACTCCCATGGCGCTGACGGGAAACGGGCCACTAGAGAAAGTGGGTGTCAAGAGGCTGAAAGGATGAATGGGTACATGAGTGGGACACAGCGGAAGGAAGAGGGCAAAGAATGCCTAGAATAGGACAGGAAGAACGGATGAGGAGAGGTGTCTGGTTTCAGAGTGCCCTGGCCACTGGCAGACGAGAGGGTGCCAATTAAGACCAATTAGAGCCTTTCAGCCGTTAACGAGGGGACAGCGTGTACAAGTGTATGAGTAAGGGACAGCAGTGCATGCACTCACGTGTTTAGCATGTTTCACGTGTTCATGTAATGTCAGGACATAAGCAGACTACAATGACCATAAAAAAAGAGCTGAGGAATACGAAGTTAATACCCACCTACACATGCATTTCTCTCTAGCGTACAGAAGCTAATCAGTGGTAATAATCTTTATCTTGTCATGTGGGCGGACAGCTGCATTGTTCTTCTTGGTTGATTACTGGTGGCACAAACTTGTCCAATTGGCCCCATTCACAAGTGGAGCAGGTCTGACCCTGTGACCTCTCTGGGGCCCCACCCCCTTAACCTTGACCTGATTTGTTTATGCTCTTTGTGGGGCTAGGCAGGAAGCACACAGTGACAATGGGTGGCTTGACAGTAATTAGACACTAGAAGAAACTGAACAACTGCATGGTAAAATCTGTTGATGCAGCAGCTTATTATTCTTGGTGGAACAGTGTCATGCTGTGGACATACAGTACTTGAGAGAGTTCTGCTAACCATTTCTTTCGTGGTAAGTAGGCAGGTCCCTAGATGTGGCCAGGCGGCTTTAGTTTTTAAATGTGTTTAAATGTGTGAGGGTTAATGGTACACTGGTATACTCACAGTCCTCAAAATTGGAGGGGCCCCTGTTGATGATGGGCTGGAATGACCCGCTGTCCTGGAGCTTTGAGTAGATGTTCAGGACCTTCGTTTTTCTCTCGTCTCGCTTTCGCTCCTTCTGCCTCATTCTGCGCTCCGTCCTCCCTGGTCTTCTCCTTCCCGCTGCAGAAGCCCCGCCTCGCTCAACGCCACCAGCACAACCAGGCTCCTCCATCTCCAGAGCACCCTTTTTGGGGCCGGGCCCTGTGCGGGGACAAAGAGACATAGAACAATAACTTGGTCCTATAATTTCCATAGGACCAAATTCAGATGAGAGGTTAGGTGGAATCAGACAGGTCCTACCAGCATAGAATGAATTCCAGATGTTGAACAAAATGCTGTTCTCACATCCTAACAGAAAGAAGGACACTCCCTTTGGAAACTTAAAGGAGAATTCCGGGCGATTTCAAAGCGTAGCTCTGTTGTTTGCATATCGGAAGTGCTGTCCGTAGCGTTAATAACTCAAACAATCTGTATTGCCAAAACCGTGTTTACCTTTTGCTGCCAATAGACAACCATTACGCATTTACGGGGCAAGTTAAAAAGCGTGCTTTGAGCTACTAAACATGTTCAAAATGTCATTACTAGTTCATATCCATTTGCACTGATTCCTTATGATAAACACAGCGAGTTTGAACAAATAAGTTTGTGTACATACCTCAGTTTATATCCCATTTTCCAGTGAAGTCCACACTAGTCGATTGTCGAAGTCATACAATTCAATATTCCGAAACGTATTTTTTCCGCAAAAAAACTATTTGCGGTGATTATGTCCAAATAATGTAGCAAGTCGGCCAGGTACCCTGACACCGTTTCCTCAACAGTGTTGCTTAGTTACCTCTGCTCATGCGCGATAACTCTTGAACTCTTGGGAGCTGTGAATGCAAGTGTCAGTTTACACCCAATCAAAGTAGTTTATGGATATAACCACGGCAAATTGTTTTTTTTTGCGGAAAAAATACGTTTTGGAATATTGAATTGTATGACTTCGACAATGGACTAGTGTGGACTTCACTGGAAAATGGGAAATAAACTAAGGTATGTACACGAACTTATTTGTTTAAACTCGCTGTGTTTATTATAAGGAATCAGTGCAAATGGATATGGACTAGTAATGACATTTTGAACATGTTTAGTGGCTCAAAGCACACTTTTTAACTTGCCCTGTAAATGTGTAATGGTTGTCTATTGGCAGCAAAAGGTAAACACGGTTTTGGCAATACAGATTGTTTGAGTTATTAACGCTACGGACAGCACTCTCCTTTAAACAGCCAGTATATTTGCCAATGAATAATGCACTTCCTGGACTGGAAGCACAGAAATAGGGCCATCAATAGAGTCTAAAGCTATATTAAGGCTTGGATTGTGGGTATGATTTCCTTTTTCATAAACTATAGTAGCTAATTCGTTGTTACTTAAGTCATCCTGAGGAGCACTTGTATTTCCATGCAGGAGATAAATCAAGCTTTAGGCATAACTGTTAAGATGGTATTCGTAAGCCCTCAGAATCAGAAAATAGCGTCACCAACAGAGCCAGAATGTTCAAAACTACTGTCTTTAATCAAAAACGTTATAGACAAGCTCAAATGGATAGCCATGTCTCTTTTGACAGCCTGTTTACCACCACAGTAAACACAATCATATATCTGCGTCAGGTTCTGTGTTGGGCATGGCTGTGTCAAAGGCTCATGGATTTTCCATCTAATTTTGTCCATAATATTTATTTGTGTGCAACATCAATCAGGTTTGAGTCCTGAATGCTGGTTGGCTGAAAGCTGTATATCAGTGTATGAAGAAAAAATACGTAACAGTTCTAAATACATTAATAACCACTTTATAATGGCAATAAAGTACCTTTGGGCTGTATTGTGCCAACAAACAACACTAAACCATGGCATATTGGCCGTATAATGTACCACAGCTGAGTGCCTTATTGCTTAATTTTATCATACAGAATAAAAAATTACAAAGAAGTAAAACAAATTCAGTTTGACCGGTATCTGAATTTTTTTTTATTTAAGCAAATGTGTCACACTGTCCCCATAGGTAGGATAGTGTGGCAGGTAATTATCGGTATCATGTCATTGAGACACGTGAGTATTAGTTCTATCGTTTGGCTATAGTCCTGTAGATGTACATTTGTTTTTACTTCTAGTTGTGAAAACAGTGCAGTTGGTTTGAGTCTATTTCCGTACACTCTGTATATATGTTAGCTTCAGTGTCTATGCCACTGTGAGAGCATAAGTATGGCTTCATGTACATGTAAGGATATTCGTTGTGCGACTTGCCTTCAGTGACACCTGCAACAATCCAGGATTATTGTGAACTTTCATCAGATTGCTACCATTAAACATACAACCCATCAACCCGCCTTGGTCTCCCACTCAACATGACAAAATGCTTTAACTTCTTAATTTAACATATTTCGGAAGATATTTCTTTTAATTTCTGCAGATCGACCAAACGAAATTAGTAAATTAAAAAAAAAGCCCCTCAGAAGCATGTTCCATGAAAGGTAAAAGCTTTACTGAAATTATTCAGGATTTGGTGGCTTCCTTTCTTAAAGCGCCTATTCTAACATGGCCTAATCCGTGAATGCTGAGCAGTGATTACAGGTCAGTTCAAGCTGGAAACGAGGCAGTGTCCTGCTTGGAAACCATCTAAAACACGCAGACCAGGTTACCATACCAACAGAACCATCTGAACGCTGCAGATAGCTGGATTTGGCTGTGAGCGGCCAAGTCAATCCCCTCCTCGATCTCGAAAGGCCACCGGAGACAAAAACAAGACGCCGCCCTTCCTCTGACCGGCTCGGCCCCTGAATACTAAACACACACATCTCCTGGCCCTCCAACCACACATCGCCTGGCCACAGAAGATGTCTACATCCAGTTGCTCACGGACATCCAGGAAGGTGGGTCTTGTATCTCTCTTTGTGTGTTTGAGAAAAGGATGAGCGTCACAGAGACAGTCAGTGCATAGGGGCCATTGACAGATGCCACCCAGGGCCTGGACTCGCTCTGTCCAGAAGAAAGGAGAGAATAAAGGGCAGGGTGGATAAAAAAGGCAAATCCTTTCCAGATTATTATTCATGGGGAGGGATTGTCCTTTCAGGCGTCTTTTATCGGCCTGTTCATTTCCAAAGCCGTCATATGCTCTTAAAGCCACTGACAAGTGCCAATCAAAGGGCCTGGATGGACACAGGTTTGGAAAGGGGCAAGAAGTAAGAAACTGTGGACTTTGGAAGAGACAATGTCCGCTGAGCTCATGGTGGCTATGGTTTAGAGACAATGGTGACACGGCTACATGAGCAGTGTGTGGTCCTCTGGGAGACCTTTCTGTTTGAAACAAGACTAATCTCTGCCCCAGTGTTTCTCTCTCCTCTTTCACTGGGCCTAATCTATCCAGCTATAGGCTGCCCGAAGCCTTCCGGAACAATCCACCAGGGTTGGTCCAGATTAATCCTCTGTGTGGCCCCGACCCATAACCACATTCATTTAGTGTGCTAACGTCTTCAGTATCAGCTGAATGGTGAACACAGGAGTCATCAGGCCGAACGGAACGAGCCATGAAACAATTAGGAGCGTTATCACATATATGAATTAACTATGACTAAGATGATGACAAAAACCTAATAAATCACACTGGGGACAGGCTAGAGATGTCAATTACTTACTTTATGATGTTTCAGAATGTGTTGAAATATCTTTACTTGCATCGGTCTGTATTTACTCTACTGACTCATGCCTACGTGGACAGCGTGTTAAGCGAACAACATGTATAAAGCTACAATGTTTTTGGATTCCTATATTTAAGGCAGTCGTTTTCGCTGGTAAATTCATAATTTAACATCCTGCAGTCGCTCTACAATGCTGTCTCCATAGTGTCACATTAAGTCGTAACACTGGCATTCTATTGACTACTCAGGGAGCTCTATTGAAAGTTTTAACTGCCCCATCAATCCCCTTGGAAACCCAATCTCACCTAACCTCTGGCCACACAAAGCTGCCCCCCACACTGGGTACCACTCAAAGGCTGGCCGACCCCAACGCTGACCCCACAGCGCCCTCCCCATGACCCTCCCCTGGGCTCTGACCATGTCTTTGGACTCCCATAGGACATTGTGCCAGAGTACATGGACCATCACCAAGGATACCTGGGGTGACATCTTTTTAATGTGCCAAGTTTGTTTTACAGCATTAACTTAGACTATCTTTTTTTGGGGTCGTAGGATGTTTAGGGCTCCATCACAACAAACCGTAGTTTCCTACATTCTATTCGCATAATGAACATCCATTAAAGGCGTGTACAATAGATGTAATAAAACAGTGGGAATACTTTACGATCCCATACAAAGCAATCTCAATAAAACGGGACTCACCCATGTGCCTGTCATTCAGGGTAGTAGGGGTGTGGCTGGTTCGGCTCCCGGACACCTCCTCATCTGTAAAGATCATAGATATGGTCATGTGACAGAGCCACCAGTGTGAGACCGGTGAAACACATCAGTCAAAAGGCAGTGGAGCCAAGAGGACATGTCGCTGCGCCCTTGGTTGAAGTTAATGGCTGAGCACAGTGGCTCTCGTGCATAGCGCTTCAATCACATGTATGACAGGTAGGTTTGTAATGGGGCTGTCACTGAGGCACCACACAGCCAGACGCAGACTGTTAGAGCCGACACAACAATCACAGGCTGGAGGGAATACGCTGAGGAACCGTCCAATCACAGACGAAAGGTATGATGGATGACTTAGACAGTGAACAGCAGAAGGCAGAGAAAGTTATTGAAGGGGAGAAAACGTTCGCTCAAAAGTAGAAATTCTCAGCTTCAAAGGGAGAAGATATATTTTCGGAACTGCTTCAATGGTTTCATGCGCATTATAGAAAAGATTCCTGCCAGCTGTTAAACAATGCAGTCAGCTAAACAACATCCATAAAGTATATACAAAGAAGAAGAAATCCCAAAAGAGTCCGTCTTATGGCTGTTGCATTTACAGGCAGTGATGATGAATCTATAGGGCCCTATTTTGCACCCGGAGCAATTTACTTTTTACATCAATGCATGTATCATCCCTATTTTGCACCAGATGCACAGTGGACTTTTCCCTCCACAGAGGCGCGTCTGTAAATTAGGGAATGAACTTGTGCTCCCGGGGGCGGTTCCGTGAAAAAACTAGGCGTGTTCTGACACAAACGTTCCCTGGTGCTATTTTGCAGTTTCAAATAGCGCATTATTCAAATGCTATTGTAAGGGTGCATGCTTGGACATAATGTAGCGTGTGCACAACGAGCATACACTTTACTTCTCTCGTCTGGACATAATGTAGCGTGTGCACAACGAGCATACACTTTACTTCTCTCATCTACACAGACGCAGCAGTTCCCATTTCTGCAAACCATACATAATACATACAAATTGTGGTTGTATATATACCTCCCACACAGGTATAATTTTTTGACTTTTATGTTATGCGAGCAGTGTGTTAAAAATCAGATGTGCTTTGAGGATGGGAAGGGATTCATCTTTGACCCCCCACACCTGCTGAGAAACAAGGCTTAATGGAAGGGGATAACACACACAGAGACTTGGAAGGGGAAATAAAAGTGGTAAGAATTCATGAAAAGAGAACATCTTGAAAATAAACATCAGAAGATACGTGTTGATTGTTCAACTGTGAATAAAAAAATGAATATAAATTAACGGAATTATGACTAGCATTTTAAAATGGACTGATTGTTTGGGTGGGTTTAAAATGTGGTATGTGTAACATGCAGATGTAAGCAGGAGTGAGAAGCAGTAGTCCATTGAGCAAGATGGAACAGCTGGCACCGGTGAAGGGGAAAGAGCTGCCGGCCCCAGAGAGGAGGATGGAACAGTTGGCACCGGTGAAAGGGGCGGGGTTGGCAGCACTGATGAGGAGGACTGGGCAGCTAGTAGTGGTGCAGGGGGTTGAGCCCCTGGCACCGGTACAGGTGGTGATGCATTCAGCACTGGTTGAGGATGTGGAGCTCCTGGCTCTGGCGTTGGGGGCGTTGTCTTTTTCGGACAAGGTGTTTTCCGGATGGCCGAAACAATCGGAAAGGGGATTCATCAGAGAAAATGACTTTACCCCAGTCCTCAGCAGTCCAATCCCTGTAACTTTTGCAGAATAGCAGTCAAAAGTGGCATCTTTGCTGCCCTTCTTGACACCAGGCCATCTTCCAAACATCTTCGCCTCACTATGAGTGCAGATGCACTCACACCTGCCTGCTGCCATTCCTGAGCAAGCTCTGCACTGGTGGTCCCCCGATCCGGCAGATGAATCAACTTAAGGAGACAGTCCTGGCGCTTGCTGGACTTTCTTGGGTGCCCTGACGCCTTCTTCACAACAATTGATCCTCACTCCTTAAAGTTCTTGATGATCCGATAAATGGTTGATTTAGGTGCAATCATACTAGCAGCAATATCCTTGCCTGCAAAGCCCTTTTTGTGAAAACTAATGATGACGGCACGTGTTTCCTTGCAGGTAACCATGGTTGACAGAGGAAGAACCATGATTTCAAGCACCATCCTCCTTTTAAAGCTTCCAATCTGTAATTCTAACTCAATCAGCATGACAAAGTGATCTCCAGCCTTGTCCTCGTCAACACTCTCACCTGTGTTAACGAGACAATCACTGACATGATGGCAGCTGGTTCTTTTGTGGCAGGGCTTAAATGCAGTGGAAATGTTTTTTGGGGGGATTCAGTTTTATTATAATTGCAAAGAGGGAGTTTTCATTGCAAAGTCATCAGATCACTCATGACATTCTGGAGTATATGCAAATTGCCATCATCGACAAATTTGTAATTTCGTCATTCTCAAAACTTTGGCCACGACTGTACTAGCTAGACATCTTTCAACAAACAACAATTATCAGGTTACATATAATTAAAGACTGACACAGAACAGCACACACACAGGGACAAAATGCAAGTACTGATTGTGGAAGGAGAAACAAGTGTGAACGGTGAGACAGAAAAGAGACAGGTGGGGGTCCGATGCTCATGGGTTCAAGCCTGATCATAGGTTTTCGGACTTTCCCGAGGCCTTCTGCACAAGGCAGCACAAATTGGCATACCGCTGTCCGGGATTTGGGTTAGATAAGTCAGATTATCTATCCTGCCACATCAATACCCAGCAACTCCATGGGCCCTATCTTGCACCCGACGCAAAGCAGTGCAAAGCCCGAACGCAAGTGTCTTTGCTAGTTTAAGACTGACGCAAGTGTCTTTGCTAGTTTAAGACTGACGCAGTTGTCAATTTCCCATCCGGCGCCCGCGTCGTTGAAATGGCAAATACACCGGCACCCATATTTGCTCATGGGCATGCTGATCTAACAGGGAGGTGTGTTTAGGATAATTCTGGGTGTATTGCTATCTTGAGGCATCGGAAAGTGATTGCGCCATTGACCAACAAAAATCTTGTCAAAAGTCAATGGTGCAGCATGTCATTGTTATTTTATCAGTAAATTAGTCAAATGAACCTAGGCTGATGCACAGCGCATTGCAGACTATGCTTGTTACACACACAGGGAAGCGCAGCAGCACACAAACATGCAAAATATTACAAATATTACTGCGCAAATCCACCATCATAATAACAATGTGCGAAAGGTACAAACGTGCCTGGCGCTTAAAGAGAATGGGAGATGAATCCCTGATTGGTTTATTGCATGTTACGCCCAAAACACACCTACAAATTAATTCATTAACAACCCTTTCAGTACAACCCTTTTAGACCATGCGCCCGGCGCATGGACCCTTTTTTCCGCCGTCCAACTAGCAAAAGTGGATTTGGACACGCCCAAAGTGCACTTGAACCATGCGCTTCACGCCGTTAAAATAAGGACCCTTGTGTTCAGATCGGGCGCCTGTAAATTCAATTGCGAAAGTATAGTCGGTGAACGCAATCATCCCGTGCATGATCTGACTAAATGCTTCCATGTTGGGTGAACAGTGTAAAAAGAATAGGCAGCTGGGTGACATGTGGTTGGATGAACGATGAGCGAGCAGTTGCAGAGCTGCCAACAAGGCAGGGTTAGTGGGAATCTGAAAAATTCACACAAAATAAATAAAACAGAATAGAGACAGGTGATTGGAGAATGATGATGTCAGGATAAATGTCCTGGATACGCAGCACATGAAACAAATCAGTTCATCAGGGCACTGAACACTCTCTGCCATCACCTAAGCTTTGACAGCATGACAGTGATACTGTAGATTGTACAGTATCAGTACAAATTACAAGTATACAGTACCTCATCAGTGTTGGTGAGGTTTAAAGTGCACCTCAAATATCTACGACAACGACAAAAACTGCCCAAGGGCCTGATTTTTATATTTTTTCTGAGATATGTATATCCTCTGTTGTAATCACACCATGAGTCATTACCCATAAAATAAACTCCACTCAATTACACTTAATAGAGTAATTTTGTCTGCACGATAGACAAAGAACCTAGATATTTAAAAGTTTGACCTGAGTCAGCTATGCAAGTTCCTGTGAAGCAAAGGATATTACAGCCCTCTCTTTTTCTAGAGATGGTGCATTTGCTAGAAGATTGATAAATAGTGGTAGTTGATTCAGGATTTTTCTGAATTTAATTAAGACAGCCTTCTACCAATTTACACACTTCAGATAGTTCAGGCCAGCTCAAAAAAGGTGATCAGAAAAAATGGTCAGTTTTCAGATAAATGATCGCGGATTTGACGTCTATTGTCGACTGAAGGAAATGATACCAGAGGTGTTCTACGTATCAAAAAATATATGACAATTTTATAGGAGTCAAAAACAGGGAGATGGTGTAGATAGGTGCCAGTTTGTTAACTCAGGAAAAGAGAGAGGGTAATTGAAAACCCAAATGACCATTTCTTCACGTCCCTGTAAAGGCTGCTTTCTCTTTGTTTGTGGTCCTACTGTACTTGCTCTGACATTGAACCCACTTTTAATTAGAGTACACGAGATGGCCAAACAGGAGACTACGACACTCCAGTCAGCTCTACCAAGGATTAACAGGCTTAAGTGTACCGGAGGCAGAGTGACACGGACAAACAGTGGTGACAGTAAGAAGACAATGATGTTGATTAAGACCTGCTCTAGTTTGAACAGAGTGGGCTTTTATGGAGACCAGAAACCCATTCTCAGGAAAACCTGTTATAGCTACTGGCTGATTAAAGTACGCTGTTAAAGGTTAAAGGTTGGATTCAGTATAACAGAGACAGGAATGTCATTCTAAAATATATGCTGAGCAAGCTGAAGTATGATTATTAGTCAAGGAAAGTCAAATAAGGTTTACAAGAAATCCTACTGATTTGTAATGTGTATTCAGAGTGCAGGGAGGAACGTGGAGACAAATGCATGGAGCTGTAAATCGAAAGGGATTTAATTGAAAAACACATTTGTTTAAAACTAACAGGCTTCATTGAGCCAAAATATGACGAATGACAAAGAACAACTATGCCTAAAACACACATAGCGAAATCCAATAAACGACAGTTCAAACAAACACAGGGAATTAAATACAGACACTAATGAGATGACTGGCTACAGCTGTGTCCGTTTGACAGTGAAACTCAGAGATCTATTGGTGGATGAGAATGATGTAATGTCTGGGAAAACAAAACCTGACATAGAACATGGAATGGGACTGCGGTGTGCCTTGCCTTACCAACCCCGATCAGTCCAGGATGGGGCACCATTACGTGATTAAGTGTGAATGTTCCGACTTTTTAATTCTTCAACTGCCTATTCTGTATACATTTGGGAGGAATATAAAATACAGACCAAATTACCTGCACTGTGTAATAAGGTCATAATGATTATTGTACGCAGATTAAAATGTTCATCCATTGATATCAGGATATGATAAGATATGGTTGTTTTAAGAAGAGTGTAGAGATACAGTACCATAGCTGGATGGGCAGGATGTCGCAGAGGACCTGGAGGTGTTGTCTGACGAAATAGAATCACTGACCCTTGACCAGGGTGACCTGGAGTTATCACTGGGGGTCTCCTGGGAACACAAGAATAAAACCCAATGTACACAGTGTGTCCAGGCTTCAAACCACACACTGGGCAAACCATTATAACACACTGCCGTACAAAAACTGCAAGAACTATGTGAAAAACAGCGAAACCAACTTGTTTTATTTTCCAGACAGATTTAAAATCCTCCATTATATGGTCTGATCAACTGGCTTGTTGTTGTGTCACCTAACTAAATAGTCCATTAATCAGGCAACATTCAACAATGGACAGGCATTACAACGTAATTCGTACTTGCTCTGTTTTGTACGGCAGTACAGTCTAAGCATGTTTTCCCAGTATAACCACACAATGCATGCCCACCCCATACCAGCACACTTAACTCAACCCCGCGGTGTAGTAGTGCTGCATTATGCAAATAGCCTAACATGAATCATGCCCCGGGTACTCTGAACGCTTCATTGTGGTTAAACATAATTGCAGGGGGCTTATAAGGCACATTGAGGCTTTCAAAGAGGAGAGGAGAGGCTCTCCTCCATCATAAAGGAGATTAATAGTCCATCACATGGAGCACCTGCATCCATTCCACTGCACCAAGCCACTCACAGCGCTGCATTTACCCCCTGACCCCTAACCCATGACCCCGTCTGATCCATCCCACCAGTGGCGCATCCTCAAAAAGAGTCCCCCCGTCCCCTGTATAGATGGGATCCATGAGTGGGAGTCAGAGGATCCCCATTGGCCTAGGTAGGGGCTAAGACAGGGGCCAGCTAAGTGGAGTGGGGTGTAAAAGGCTGTCTAGTCTCTTTCAGTGTTACAGTCGTCAGCTTCTCCCCGCTGTTGGCCTGACTGATGAAGTACACACCTGCTGCACCGAATGCCCCTTTCGGCGTCCTCGCATTGTGCTACAATTATCAACAACAATTTAGCCGCTTGAACTGGGATGGCAGTTACAAATTCATGCCAGTTCAAGTTTATAAATTGAGGTTCATTGTCTGTGTGTGTGTGTATATGTCAAGTAGGCTGATTATTTTTTCTGATACTGTAGGACGACTGTCTGTTTGTTTGTATAGTATTTTACAACAATGTGCCGCAGTCATTTATGGAGACTGATGAATAGCCACTGAGGGGAAGTTTCATAAGGGGGGGTACAGAAACTTACCATTGCGTCCTCACCCAGTGCACAGACCTGGCCTATGGCAACACACCTCTCAGACACACTGCAGTTTCCACAGCTGCCAGCTGTGACGGGCTGTAGGATTCCTGACAAAACACAACACAAAAAAAATCTGAGAGCACAAACTGAATATGTGTGTATGTATTGTGTGTATATGTGTGTGGGTGTGTATGTGTGTGGGCGTATGCCAACATGCACATGACACACGCTTGTGTGTGTGTTGTCCATTGTGTTTGAGTGTGTGCACAGATATTGGTAATGTCATGTATTAGTCAAAAGTATGGGTTCTAATCTCTGTAAATACTGATATAAAGAGTGCAACCAAACCCTGAAAGAGCACCTGTCTCTCAGAAGCGTGCCAGGTGCAAATACAGAACGGACAAACATTGTTCAGGAGACAGCGAGCAGACAGACAGACAGACACCAGGCAGACTGTCCTGCTGCAAAGTCTACATCTCCAGACAGGGCTATGGTGATATGCCAATGAGTGAGGAGGATTTAGTTTGATTCAATGGCTGCATTCAAGGGCGTATATCCAACTGAGCCAAAAGCATCACAGAAAAGAAGTTCCTGTATTGTTATTATAATGTAAATCACATTCAACCTCCTTTGATTTGCCTATAACATTTCAATATTAACCTACTCATTTTTAAACTGTTTGCTAGACCAACTTTTATTTATTTTTCCCACTTTATGACATTTGGTGATATATCTATATTTATTTTGACATCAAAGTCTGTGTGACTGTGCTGACCTGTCCAGGTTAATGATAAACCCAAAGCGGTTTGATCTTTATTAATGTGGTGGATCATATCCCAATAAAACAAAGCCTGAATGACTTTCAAACTCTTTATGGTCTTTCAGTTAAGAGATGGCAGCAGACTGCCTGGGAGCAAATGAGAGGCGTTTGCAAATCATCAAAGAGCTGGTTCACACTGTAAACACGTTAGTGTCACGGCCAGACGACGATATGCAGGAACACACCCTTATCATTGTTTGGTATTCCCCTCTACGGCCTGTAGTACCGAATACTTATCAGTCCGGATTTTCCCTGTTGTGAAATCAACGTTTTTGGGTGTTTTTATCAAAGTTCGTTTGGCTAATTGCGACTGTTAACATAAGCGTTGAATTGTCATCTTGTAGGTTTACTGAGGCAATGTCTCAAGGTGAAACAATGAAAAGTGCAAGCTCATTCTGAGATAACAATCTCTCCTTTAAAACACACATTGGTCAATTGGTTGAAGTGTCGAAGAAATAAATTGGATTCTTTTAGAAAAACTAATTTGGTCTGTCCTCCCAGCATGCTGTAGAAGTGAAATTGTGCAAGCCACATTTGGTGCATGTGCCCGAATGCTGATGTACTTTATTTGCCTGCGTACCCATCTGATTTGGTACCTGTAGTTTTGGTCTATCATGCGTCATTCCGTCGTTAGTTCATTTACAATTAAGCAGATAAAAGGTCTAGATTTGATTTCAAGTGTAGCATTTGCGTTCAGAATCTGTTGCTGTTCACCGTCAATGTGAAGTCCAAAGAGCTTTCACTGTTAGTGAAGCGACCCGTCATCAGAATGAAAAATCAAAAACCCATCAGAGAGAGAGAGAGCAAAAACACAATGTGGCCAAATCAAAAGGACTGGAAGAACACAGGAAACAACTGTGGTGGATGACAGAACTCTTTCCTAGGTGAAGAAAATCCTCTTCACAACCATTTGCCAGATCAAGAACACATTTCAGGATGTAGGCAAATCTGTATCTCTTACACTGTTTACACAATTTGTATATAAATACCTTCAAAGATCAAGGTGTGCACTTTGAGCTCGTGTTCATGATCAAATTTTAACTCTAATATGTTGTGGTAGACAACTGAACTAATAGTAACTTCTTTAAATATGTATGGACTGTATATTTAAATGAATTTATTTCAATTTTTGTAAAGGTCTATAAAAAATGAAAATCCCTGGGGTGTACGTATATACAGGTCCTTCTAAAAAAATTAGCATATTGTGATAAAGTTCATTATTTTCCATAATGTAATGATACAAATTAAACTTTCATGTATTTTAGATTCATTGCACACCAACTGAAATATTTCAGGTCATTTATTGTTTTAATACTGATGATTTTGGCATACAGCTCATGAAAACCCCAAATTCCTATCTCAAAGAATTAGCATATCATGAAAAGGGTCTCTAAACGAGCTATTAACCTAATCATCTGAATCAACTAATTAACTCTAAAC
>JACXGM010020258.1:0-17906 GCA_016801145.1 Umbra pygmaea | reverse complement strand
TAATTGACCTGGTGTTATATTGTGATCGTTGTGTGCCCTTAAGTTTTTGATCAGTGTTTTTATGTGAAAGCATTTTTTAGGGGAGTGTCTGATTCATTCTCCTCTTCAGCAAAATTTAATGCAAGTTTAATCAGATTTAAGGAGATTGACATGGCCAGTTTTTACAACAAGTGACTGTATTAGAAATGACATTAATGTAAAAAGAACTATATATCTTTAAAATAATGGTAAAAATACTAGATATACCTTAATGTAAAATACTGCTATTTTACACTGTATTAGATGTTGGTTTATCTTTGTAATCGTAGCCACATTCAAACATAATTCTAAAATACTGAAAATAACGTATTAATAACGTTTAATGATGTAAACTTTTAAACAAATTACTGTAAAATTACTTTTTTTTTACAGTGTTATGAATGGGTTTAATTGTGAAAATTGCTTTTTTTACAAAAACTGTCTGTATAAGAAATTACATATTTATGTATAAAAAAGGTAAATATCTTTAGATTAACGGTAAATGTAGATAAAACATAATAGTGTAAAATACTGTTTGTTTATTACTGTATTAAACTCTGTAATAAAACAGATTATTTACGTATTTTGTCATTATAGATTTTTACCGTTTATTTACAAAACAACTGTAAAATGATGGGTTATTTCTGTAATTTTATCTACATTTGACCTTTATTCTGAAATACAGAAAAAAGCATGTAAAACTTTACAGAAACTTACTGTAAAAATACATATTTTTTTACAGTGTATGTAATATAATGTACAATATAAAATCCAATGAAAAATACTTCAAGGTTGTGTCGTTCATTATTCTCACATTTTTATTTTTTTCATAGTAATGATATAGTTACATTATAAGCAGATTTACTCTCTGTAGACTAGTTTCCGTTTCCTGGCAGAAGCAGCCAGATTCAGATTTAACATTTCAGGTTTGACATTACACAAAAGTGTATAATTAATTTTATGATCAGCTACAACATCCCTTGTGTGGGGGTTTCGTTTGTGCTCAGTTTGCATAACGCATGACAAATGGAAGGGCAGAGGGATTTATGAAAAAACGATTGGAACGAAAATAAAGTTTGGGGTAGATTTTTACCCCAGTAAGAAGTACCTCCTCGGAGGGTAGTACTTTTGAAAGTTCCTGAACTTTAGGGGGTTGGACTTTGGCACAGAACATGCTGATTGGTTGGTGAACGTAGCATTTCGATTGGTTGAATCCATGCTGATTTTTTCATTGCAACCACAATTTTTAAAACTCTGCTACCGTGTAAACAGTAACAGTTTTATTAGCGAATTCAAAATCATTCAATTGGAATGTAAAAAATACGACCGATAAACCTACGACGAGGTTCAGGCTTTACTGTGTATTTATGCTGAGGGCAGGGCTGGAGTGGGAAACATTTTCAGCCCTGGAGTTTCATGGTGCACCAGCCCATTTTGTGATGGGGTAAATAGTAACTGCAAATAATCTAATCGCTTTACTTTTGTTATTTCCTACTGTACATATTTCATTTATTTATTTACAGAGACAACTTAAATGTATATGCTAACACTATTAAACAAAATATCCTGAGTAATTAGACGACTACAGTAAATACAGAGTCTTGACCAAATAAGGTAATTGTTAAGTTTGAAGAATGAGGTTATATACTGCCCATTTCTTTTTTTATGTTGTTTTTTCGCAATCGCTAGGACCCATTTCCCAGGTTTCTTTTTCAAAACTCTACGCACAGTTCCACTAATTAGCTTTCAGTGTTGCACAGCAGTTAATTTCACATAAAAAATGCACAACTACCAAAATAATTCATACATCTCAAATCAACTAATTCTTCCATAACTCTTGCAACAGTTGTCACCCAACAAGCACACTGTCAATCAAAACAATAACCTAAGCAAAACTAAGAACAGATTATTTCTTCACAAATGAATGACCCCTGTCCACAGTTTAGAATTTATATGCAGAAGACAGGGTTACCATTCACATTACATCTTATGTCATCTTGGGCAATACACCTCACTTATATTCTGATGATGTATAGTAGCCCTAATCTCATCTGAGACTACAGCTCTTGATCGTCCTCTCAGTCTACTTCCACCACCCATACACACTCCTCTTTCTCTATCAGCCACTCTTCTTCCTCTCTCAGACACTTCTCTATCTCTGATTGGGTCCAGGTTGACATTACAGTACAAAATTATTACTAAAGTAAGATGTCTCTTGTATAGATGGTAATGACATTGAAAAACTAACACCTGAAATGTTAATACAGGACTTAACAGTACAGCTTTCTGAGGAGATTTTACTTTTATTCCAGTAGGCTATATATGTCATAGCCTAGGCCTACTTTATCCAATAATCAATAGCTTCTGCCTGGCTCAGCCCTGTCAGAAATGTCAAATATGCAAGAATGAAAAACACGTTTTTTTATAAAATAATATGCACTAACTCCTATCTTGGACTTCCAGTATTGCAGCCTGCCTCAACATAACTGTTTTGTATCCCTTTTTGTCTCATTTTTCTCTAAAGCAAAGTTTACAATGATAATTATATGGTTATGAATGATGGCTTACCGTGTGTTGTCTTTCACTGCACATCATTCATTCTCTTATTAAATAAGTTAAATGAGCTACTTTGACAGTTAGGCTATACATTTGAGCTACACAGTTAGTTAGTTACATGTAATACAGTAACTTTGGAGTAGCCTACCGTACATAACCAGAGCTCTTGCATGCTGGCTAACTACTGACTGACTGTAGAGCTAGATAGACACCTGACTGAAATATCAGCAACTATTTACTTTACCATTTTGAAAACTCATTTTCCAACTGTCTGCTTTGTTTTGAAAGAGTTTTTCTATTTCTAAAACAGGCACAGGAGTTAGCTAATATACTGTAGTAGCTAATAGACATTATTACGTTATTTTGTCTGGCAACGCGTTAGCTTTGTCTCTCTGCCGTCACGCACACTCAGGAGAACAGCCTACCGGTAAATTAATCACGTGCAGGGAGTAAACATTCATTATTCCATTGGCAAAGAGGTTGGTGCAATTATAATTTAGATAAACATTATTAACATAGTTATCGTTTACCCACTTAATATTTAATAAACTAAATGACATTCCTGGTCGGTCTGGTGACCAATTCTATTTTGAAGGCTCGTTTGATGTGGACAGTGGGAGCGTAGCAGCTCTTGTGTTTGTGTGTGACGTGAGAATGAGAGGTGCGCTCGAGTGGGCCGCACTACCTCACATCTGCAGGCAGGTGGCCAAGTCCGAATTGCAACAAGTATAGCGATTATAAAATAGTTTTTCACAAACCACCTTACCGGCCCAACAACTAGCGGCCCACCGGGAATTCTCCCGGTTCTCCCAATTACCCACCCCGGGCCTGGCTGAGGGTGATATACAGCAGGAGCTGGAAACGGCGATCGTAATGAGAAAGTGTATCTCAAAATATCAAGTCGGTTGTGCGCGCTGGGCATTGTTCACACAGGAAACACTGCAGAGAAGCTCAATAAATTAAAGCAGAACTACAAAAAATAAAGGACCATAACAACACTAATGGTTCTGACTGGCACACAAACGGTTATTGGGGAACAGACCTTTTTCTGGGAGAGCACAAACAAGACTCGGCACATGCGTTGTTGGAAGCTAGCCAAGAATCCGAGAACCAGTTCGTTGAAGGTAAATAATATCACTTAAAAATAATATTCTCTTCAACTTTTTTGTACTTATCAAATTAAATTTTCTCATCGTATTTTTCAGATGAATCACCTGCCCACAGTGTACTGCAGGCGACAGAGGTCAGCATGTTTCTTGCGAGCACCAGTAGCCCTCGTCCCAAGTCTACTTCTGAAATGCATAGAAGCCGAGGTTCAAAGCCATGATGTCTGTTTAAAGAGAAAAATATTATTGTATTATGATTCATAATCTCAATGGGTATAGGGGTGTGTGCTACTGAAATTGGTTTCTACTGTGTTGTTTTTGTTGTTGATTGTTTCTGGTGACTATAGGAAACCACAACCCTACACAGATACTGTACATGATGAAGCCTATCTCGTCATATGTAAAGAATACATTTGCTAATAATTATTTTTTTGATATAGCTCACAAAGTTACATAGCAACTCAACTACTGCTCAAAAATCTATCCACCTTCATCAATGCAAAGCATATTTGACCATAACAACATCAATAAATAAGATTAAGCAATACTTGTAAATGTAATCAAACCACATAACATACATTAATCACGCAGTACACTAGCTTACATAAAAAAATAGCCTAAAAAAAACATTAAGACAATTTCTATCCATTTCCAAATGCTTAAAAAATAACACAACAAAAACAGACACGTGTAGGATGTATTATTGGTGCTCAAATCTTTCGCAGGGGTTGAGGGAGGCCATGTTTTGTGGGGAGGGTTAAAACTATGCATCATTCCTTTTAATTTCATTTTTAACCTTTTAATAAAAAACTATTCTTGAAATGAAGTATTAAATGTACATTTTGTGTTGTCTATATTGTGATTTAGAGGAAAAGGGATTCAGACTTCGTTGAGACGCTGAGGAGCATGGATGATGAAAATAGGGCCTGCCTGCAACGTGGAAACTAGCAGCAAGACCAGTACATGCAGCTGATGATAGCCCACCATGCTGAGGAAATAGTGCTGAGGAGGAAAGTTGGCATTCCAGCAGGCAAAAGCTGAAGAAAGCAAACGGCTCAGGCCGGAATTACAGAATGGGTGTCTGTCTGTTCTCTTACAGTTTGCACAGTCCTAATAGGCACAATGCCGCTTGATGTTGGACACTGGTTATATTGTAATTCGTCATTTTATTGAAGTCAATGTCCTTTTAATTTGAACGCAAATATAAGTTTTTAAGCTACGGTTTTAATTGCTGGTCAGGTGCTACATAGTTGATATCCTACTATTTTTTTCCTTCACCTTAGAAGCTCTAACAATGTTTACACCATTCTGCTGCTTACAGTATTTTATGTACATAATACTGTACGTGTAGATCAGGGGTCTGCAACTGGTGGCTCTTCAGCCCCTCTGCAGTGTCTCCATGTAGCTTTGAAAAAATATAACATGGAAATAAACAAGAAATAGACATTTGTTATGAGAGGAGCACAGAAGGGGTTTGTAACTTTGTTGATCTAAAATTTCATAAATGCAATGTAGTTATACTATATAAAAGCTGTGTTATCATTTTATGGGTCAAATAGGTTTGATGGCTCTTTTGATGGTAAAGGTTGCAGACCACTGGTGTAGATACTTATAGCCTGTATATATACACCTGTTTGCGTACTGTCAATTTCCTGACTGATCAAACTCTGCTCATACCCTGCACCTTAAAAGGTGAAAAATGTTTAAAATGTGTTAATTTATGCACAATTAAAACATGCAGCAATGGACAAAAATGAATCCTTGTTTGGTATGCACTTACTTGCCAATAAATATCTTTCTGATTACATGTGTAGAGACAAACATACCGTTTCAGATACCAAATTGGCATAACATGTACTATGCTCTGAGACAGTAGTCTAAGGCAGGCAATTTGACAAATAGAACCGCAATATGCTCTGTATTTAAACCAGGGTAAGTTTAACCAGTTAAAATTTGCACAGTGTAAGATTAATGATTTTCCGTTATCATCTTTATTGAAAAATGGGTGTATACATCATACTTTTGCTACACTGCATTCAAAAACTTGAATACACCAGTACGTGCATCTACACCCTGATCAGGTCATCCTGGTTTGGTGTACTGGAAACCCATTCTTTGTTTCATTAGCAACCTCTTCAAAGGATAGGCTGCATCACCAAGGACATAGTACCCCACAACATCTCCACAATTGATGATCACGTAATGCGAAGCAACTTCGTGACAAAATAATTTCTATATTTAGTTTTGGTAGCGGGTTTCACAATTATTCTCTTTGCCCATTTAGCCTTTCGTTTGCGAGCTGACCAGATCATCTAATACAGATTGTATAAGATACTAAAATAACACCTTTAGCTAAACAATACATCACAAACAACAGCAGCATCGCTTGTATATCCTCCATACCCCTGGTTACAGTGTCGCACAAACAATGATTCTTGCCCGGCACTTTGTAATGACGTTTTCGTTGCTCTACATTCCTGCCACTTCCGGGGCATACGTCAGTCACCGGACTAATTTGCCTAATCTTCCCGGGACTTTAGACCCCCGGTCGGAACACAAACTGCTACAGTCTAGAGGGACAAAAAAGACCCCCTTAAAAAAAGTTCCTGGGACAAAATATTCCGGGTAATTCGCTGGAAAAGGGCCACTAGAAACTAAAAAGTGTATTTTTTAAGTCGTTACGCTAGCCTGGCTTTAGAAGGGTACTAAATGAACGCTTGTGGCTGAGCCAGACATGTCAACAGAGGTCCAAGTCCAACCAGAAACATCGGGTACATTTCATGAGCTTCAAACTAACGTTAATTAAAACCCTTCACAGTCTCCCGACGCTCTAAAGCGTATATGCTTGGTACCGTTGGAAAGAGAAAGAAAAGAGTGAGTGGTGGCTCATACCTTGGGTTAAACACAGCCGGATCTATGACGCCTCAAAGTCGGTCATGTTTTTTTTACTAAACACGTTACAGACAGGAAGTAAAAAATAGCAGGGATTTCAAAAATGTATAGAAATATTGTAAGAAATGGAAGGAGCATTTTGATGTTGACTAGTTTGTATGGCCTCCAAGCTTTGCACACTGGTCCAGGAGACCTGGGGGCTTGACAATATGCATTAAAGCCTTATTCGTCATGGTTTACATGCTTTTACACAAAAAAACTAAATATACATATGTTCTTTTTGTGGGAAATACACTGTAAAAAGTAATACCTTTGTTTTACTTATAAAAAGTGAGAAAACTCAATTAAAATGACTATGGTTCACTTGTAGTAACCTATAATTTAGGTTGCATTAAGTGAATTTTATAAGTAAAATGAACCTTATCACATGTGAATTACATATAGTTACAAATTATATTTTCCAACTGCTAGTACATCCAGCAGCTATAACACTTCATCAACGGCAACCCACCCGTGGTGAGAACTGCAACGTTGGAACACGAATACTACAGGAGATCGCTAAACTACATTACATAGACAGGAACACTCTTCTCAGTAATGGTTTCAATAAATTAAACCACTTACAGTTTGTATTATGTTTGAAAAGTAAAGATTATCATTATAATTTCATTAAGTCAAATAAATTTATCAATACATGAATGCATAAAGCAGAACATACAGGAAAACAAACAATTCTTAAGTAGCAAACGTGCAGAAAAGCATGCTGGGAAATGGGAAAATGAGTGATATGGGCGGGTCGTGTCTTTACGTCTGACACGTCTGATATAAACTTTTAAAATGAGTTTAAGTCCATAGAAATTAATTTTATTAAAGAAAACATTGAGTTATGAAAATATTCACACTTTTTGCTTAGTGATAAAATAGCTTTTATTAGCTAACAATAACTGCTGAACAGGATCCATGAGCGAATCATTGGTTTAACGCGACTTTACATCACCAATCATTCGGCTAAAATTGCTTAACATTAACTTTCCATTTATTAAGGATCCGTTCAATTCTGATAACTGTTGCCAACATGTCCGCCCAGATCAGATAAATACATCAAGCATCAGGGGGAAAGTAATGACTACTTGTTTTTTATAACCTTACAGCACTCACAGATATTCTACTCAGATAAATTGTTTTATGTCAACTCACTTTTATAACACTTCATGTACACAACAATCACATAGTAATAACTACCTAAATACACTTTGATAGTTTTATTTAAAATATATTGTTGTGTATACACTGACTTAATGTAAGGCAAGGTTTTTTTAATACTTTTTAAGATTAAACAGATAAAATCAAGTAAATCTAAACTATTTAAAGTATTTTAAACCTACACGGTGGGCGTAACACTTTTTACAGTGTATATTTAATAAAACATCAAATTCATTGATCCATGATGTTGGATTTCATTTATCCCTGTTGTAGCCATGGGTCTGCTGAGTCCAAAACCAAAAGGCACTTCACTGTAGGTCAAAGTATGACCTTTCCAGAGGCCAAAAGGTCAACTTGGTGCCAGGCGGACCTAAAACCCCTTAGACCTTGAAGGTTGATGTGAGCGGAACTGCTAGTATTACTGAGGAGTCTGTAGCTACCAACCTTAATGTTACCATAGTCAATGACACCGACGTCAACAATAATGTGAGTAACGAAACACATGGATTCTGTTGGTCAAGGGGCACATACACACACACACAATTTGTTTAAATAAATACATTGATGTTGTTATAAATAACAATAAATTGTTGTTGTACCAGCAATATCTCCAAGTTTTGTTTTTCACTGTAGAAATCTCAAATGTCAATGATTTGGCAATGCAAGAGAGTACCGGCTGTCATGTAGTTAGGAATAGAAGATAAACATTAATATGCACATGAAATTAATACATTAATAATTGGTATATTTACTTTTCCCTTTGGGCAATGTACTGACTTATAAGATAAATAATAGCTTAAGGAAAAGCGTGGAAAATGACAGAGGACAAATGACCCGCTACCAGGGTGGGAAATTAACTTTTTTGTCTACCAGCCACTGTGGCTGGTGGATGCCAAACTTTTACCAGCCACTTACATTTTTTACCAGCCACTTTTTCCCAAATTCAAATACATAAAAGAAAACACACTAGCATATTCTATATTGCTTCAACACATTAAATTCACTATTTATACATGTGAAATTAATATAGGTCAATTACTAAAGGGACATTTAGTGAAGACAAGTCTGAGATTAATAATTTTTAGATGATTGACAAATTGTGCTAACCTGTTTGCTAATTGTATGTCCTACTACCATATTTTAGTCAGCTACTTTTACATCACTCATGCAACAGTAGGCAGTATCAACTTTGAGAGGTGTAAAACTTTACTATTGTAACACCTGACGAACGCCACAATATTTACACATTTGTAAATTCATTTTCTAATAATGTGTTTGGAAAACATCTGGGATTACTAATAAGAATATTGAAGCATTCGTTAAATGATTTACATTTTAGTCATTTAGCAGACAGTCTTATCCAGAGTTAAGTCTTATCCAGAGTGATTAAGCACAGGGGCATTCTTCCTGGAGCAATTTAGGGTGAAGTGCCTTGCCCAAAGACAACAAAATTTAACACAGCAGGGAATCTAACCAGCAACCTTCTGACTACTAGTCCGACTCCATAACCACTGAGCCATCTGACCCCCAATAATCACCCATCAAAGTTGCAAGTGCTTCTTCAATAATGTAACGAAACATCTTACAACATTAAATATAATAAGAAACCATATTATGGAGATTTAAGATACTTGAATTAGAATCCGCTGTTAATAAACTAAGTTACAGTTGGACATTGCGCATGTAAATGTCTCCGGGAAATCGAGAGCGCGTTAATCGGAATCCAATCATTATCGCAGACTAAACAAGTGATTTGAGTGACAGCTGAATCATCCAATGAGCGTTTAGAATTCCGTGCTGTATGTGTGTGATTTTCTTTTTTCGATAACATAAAATCGTATCACAATCACATCAACTTCCCCATATCTGTAATTATACACGTTTTGTTTTTGACATTTTCTATATTAACTTAATCTAGTTTACTCGGGCTTAATACTGGGAACTATAAATTGATTTGTTTTTCTTCGGTACCGCACTATTTTTATGGTACCGCAGCTAAAGGCTGGAATTCTCACAGACTAGCTCCGCAAAAACCAATCAAATATGCACCTCAACAGAAGTGCATCTTTCTTTGTTAATGAGTAAGCTTCTGCATTTTTGTCAAACGCATTTATCTCCAATCCGAAACAAGTAATGTTTAAAGTAGCCGAATAAAAAAAAGTATCATATGTTGTACATTTCACCAGCCAGATTGGGAAATGTTACCCGCCAATGTGAAAATCTACCCGCCATCGGCGGGTGGCGGGTGTTAATTTCCCACCATGCCCGCTACCAAAGGAGGACAAATACATAACACCTGGGATGTAATCAACACTGAAGGAAACTACGGTGACGACAATATACTAACAGGAAGGGAGAACTAACATGCACATCACAGAAGGGACACTAGGGGGAACCAAAACAACACACACACACACACACACACACACACACACACAAAGGATTATTAGGAACACCATACTAATACTGTGTTTGACCCCCTTTCGCCTTCAGAACTTCCTTAATTTTACGTGGCATTGATTCAACAAGGTGCTGAAAGCATTCTTTGGAAATGTTGGCCCATATTGATAAGATAGCATCTTGCAGTTGATAGAGATTTGTGGGATGCACATCCAGGGCACGAAGCTCCCGTTCCACTACATCCCAAAGATGCTCTATTGGGTTGAGATCTGGTGACTGTGGCCATTTTAGTACAGTGAACTCATTGTCATGTTCAAGAAACCAATTTGAAATTATTCAAGCTTTGTGACATGGTGCATTATCCTGCTGGAGGTAGCCGTTAGAGGATGGGTACATGGTGGCCATAAAGGGATGGACATGGTCAAAAACAATGCTCAGGTAGGCAGTGGCATTTAAACGATGCCCAATTGGCACTAAGGGGCCTAAAGTGTGCCAAGAAAACATCCCCCACACCATTACACCACAACCACCTGCCTGCACAGTGGTAACAAGGCATGATGGATCCATGTTCTCATTCTGTTTACGCCAAATTCTGACTCTAACATCTGAATGTCTCAACAGAAATCGAGACTCATCAGACCAGGCAACATTTTTCCAGGCTTCAACTGTCCAATTTTGGTGAGCTCTTGCAAATTGTAGCCTCTTTACTATTTGTAGTGGAGATGAGTGGTACCCGGTGGGATCTTCTGCTGTTGTAGCCCATCCGCCTCAATGTTGTGCGTGTTGTGGCTTCACAAATGCTCTGCTGCATACCTCGGTTGTAACGAGTGGTTATTTCAGTCAAAGTTGCCCTTCTATCAGCTTGAAGCATTCGGCCCATTCTCCTCTGACCTCTAGCATCAACAAGGCATTTTTGCCCACAGGACTGCCGCATACTGGATGTTTTTCCCTTTTCACACCATTCTTTGTAAACCCTAGAAAAGGTTGTGCGTGAAAATCCCAGTAACTGAGCAGATGGTGAAATACTCAGAATGGCCCGTCTGGCACCAACAACCATGCCACACTCACAATTGCTTGAACCACCTTTCTTTCCCATTCTGACATTCAGTTTGGAGTTCAGGAGATTGTCTTGACCAGGACCACACCCCTAAATGCATTGAAGCAACTCCCATGTGATTGGTTGAGTAGATCATTGCATTAAGGAGAAATTGAACAGCTGTTCCTAATAAGTTGTAGTTAAGAGACCACCGCACCACAGGCTAGTGAAAGACTGGCTTTGCTTTGCTAGCGTCGTTGCTAGGGATGGTAACAGTCTATGGTTGATACAGAGTAGACCCGCTGCTAATATGGCACCTGTGCCTTAACTACCCGTATCTACCAGACCGAATAGCAACGCGGATTTCTGTGCCTCATTTCGGCGCCACTGATATGCCTGCATTGCTCTCTGATGCTCCGATAACAAATGTTAGAATAACAGAAACATCGCAGCATGTGGCGCTAGTTAACATTACACTCGTCAGCAGCTAACGTTAGCGTTGGTAAGTTTGTAGCTAGCATGAAAGGGGATAAATTAATCGCATATAATCACTTGTTAGCTTCACGTGGTTAATATTAGTCTAGAATAGTGGGTTCACTGCTTTCATTCCGACAGAACCCATTTTTTTATCAGCCAAAACTTTTCTGTTCCGTTTACCTCAAGGCTTTTAGGGAAAAATTACCTGTTTTTAAAAAAACTGCTGCCCAAGGGTTAATAGATTAACTAGCAGTTAATGCTTTTGTTATATTTATATTATTTGTCATATTTGTATATTGATTTTGAAACCAGATATATTTATCAAGTACTTCTGGAAATTATGTCATATCTGTACTCCCGTTGTGCACCACCAAATATGATTGGTTAATAAAAGGACAACTATCAAAATGCACAGACTAAAATGTTTTTTGAGACAAAACCCAAGGGTTTGTTTTACAAAACAGATTTAATAGGCGAAGTTGTATCAAATACAAATCGTACTATGCCTACTATGTGTTTTGCCATTTGTTTTGCATTTTGTTTGAACAAATTTAATTTGATATATTTATTTGAGATTTGAAACTATTTTGTGTATTATAGTAACAGTTTGTTTTTTCAGTATTTTTGTAATTTCTCCACAAAAAAATAATAATAATCGGTTGATTAAACGGTATCTGCTTTTTTGGTCTTCCAATAATCGTTATAGGTATCGGCCTTGAAAAATCATAATCGGTCGACCTCTAATCATGTTGTCGGACAATACTGGCAGACAGTTTGCATTCTTCTGCACGAAAGCTGTGTATGGGGCACACTTAGACTTTCTAGAATGACAATGTCCCTAAGCACAACGCCAAGTTGTACCTCCAGTGGTTACAGCAGAAAAAGACGACCAATGACTTTGCATAACCGGGACGCATTTTGGCAAGATGAATGGGCAGCTATACCACCGGCAATAATTTCTGGCCTTATAGACAACTAACACAAATGACTGCACGCAGTCATTAATGGTAAAGGGGGCAATACACTGTATTGAGAACTGAGGGTAGGCAGACATTTGAACAAAGGTATTTTTATCATTTTATTTGGTGACATTTTATGTTTGTGCCATTCCGTTATGCCCTACAGTTGAATATGAATCTCATGACAAATAAAAAATAAATGTTTTGCATACTCACTCATGTTTTCTTTATAAATGGTACATCTATTACCAATTCTCCAGGAGTATACAAACATTTGAGCACAACTGTATCTCATGTTGTGTCTTCTAAACCAATTATTGTTTGCAAGGTGGGACTTTTCATGTAGAAAAACATTTTAAATTAATAATCATGTGACGGTGTTCTGATATAAGTAAAAAGAGTGATCCCAACCATTAATATGCATGTTTACACGTAAATATATCTACACTTTTTTGCTTCAACATTACAAGTACTTCTTAAGACGCACCAACTAATCGCAATAAGTTTTAAATTGTTAAAGGAAGCCCCAGTGAACTTGTAAAGTTCACACCTAGTTTTAATTGAAATTAGATATAAAAAGAAAATATTAAATAGCGACTACCTGCAGCTCCAGTGCTTTTTCCTTGCCGATGTCAAGCAGCTGACTTTGAAGATCTTTGACTCTCTGATGTGACTCCTCCTCCCTGTAACAGACAGACATCTGTAATGCCCACTGTGTGAGTGTAAGTAGTTAAACTCCTAAACATTTGATTTTCTTAGGCAAGCGAAAAATTATTTAATTATTTTCTTTCAGTGTACTCAAACACCTGCTTCACCTTACATCTGACATACTTACTAGTGGAGCAGCTTGAAAGACTGCCACAGTCTAAATATCTGTCTGGTATATTAGTGAAGTAGCTTGTGTTAGGTGGTCAACTCTGTTCAAATCCAAGCAATCTTAAAATCTACTTCAAAGACAAGTCTCTTTATATACAGTATTTGCCAGTTGTTAGAGTAAAGTGCATTCCTTTATCAACATATCATTGATGGGTTTGGATTCAAAATCTTAGATAAATAACCAATAGGAAATCAATATTAAGTTCCTGTACAATGATGTCATACTATCTATATAATTGGGTGCTGTCCTTTGTTTGAGAGCTTTATTTTTTAATTAATGACTAAATGCATTAAAATACAATGCATAAAATGGCACCCACTGCAAGGGGTGGATTAAAACTCATTTTAGCCCTGCTGAAGAAGCGGAACGGAGAGGCAGAGCACAGTTCCACAAAAAACAAAACAATAATAATCAGCAAGCTCTCTGATTCGGTGAATTGACTCCCATAGCATATGAAAAATTATGGAACTGCATTCTGCTCTAGCCGAACTGCAACAACGGGTGAGTTTTCCGACCAAGATTTCTATTTGGATATTTGAGACAGAGATGTATTTGGAGCAAAACTGCGCAAGCGTAAACAAATGCATGCTGGGAAACTTTCCCGTACTAACGTTTTGTTAAAGTTATACATAATTTAAAAATCCTACAGTAACGTGCTGGCTAATAGAAATGAAATGGAATGTATGTGATTTAGCAGTGACTTGTACGGGTAAGCCATGGAGCGTAAATAAGAGAGAAAGTAAACCCTTATGATACCGGATATAGCCACACAAATTTGCAAGGGTGGGGGCTTATTGACTGATTGGATAGGGGAGAGATAAGTTCAGTTTCCTACGACAAACGTGACATGAACCAAAACTATATATCAGACTGCTGTGGTAGGAAACCGATAAGCTAAAAAACGTAGACTGTTACTGAAGTAAACAAAAGTTGTATATTAATTATTAATAGTCAGCTGTTTATTTACATAACGCCTGGCTCGAATGGCGACTGTTTAAGGTACAGAAAAAGATTGTTAGTTCGTTGTAGGTAATTGAATGTGTTATAGATTACCCAAGATAGCGTTTCTTTGTCAAATTGGCAGGCATATTCCCTTGACTTTGATTGCTGGAAGGTCAGAAGTCAGATAATTTATTCATTTACAAATACAGATAACCTTATGTGAATGAACCCTAAGCTGATGTTAATCATCTGTTAATAGCAAGTTCTGGGATTGAATGAAGAGTGACTGACCTGTAAATACTGAAGAAACAAATGCAAAGTGACTGAAACTGAGTGGATTATTACATGTGAACATAGATGTGTTGAGATATTGAATGTATACAAGGTTGGAAGTATATTGAAAGTTCCATGTTAGACGGGGGAAGGGAGTCGGTGTTACAGCATTATAGCAAGATTGGTAGATTAACTACGCAAAGGTAAAAAAGTATGTATAGTTCGATTAAAATCCCCCCAAAAATAATGGAATGTCTTAACATGAATTGCTATTGAATTTGTGTAATTGATGCTGCTTTAGATCTCCAAATAATTGTTACTGCTAACGATGCAGCGCAGTAGTTTACTGTTAGAGAGATCCAAAAAAGCGATTATTTTGTGCAGTTGGAGGAGCTGGCTACAAGGCCACAAAATTAGTTCAGGGCAGCCTGGTGGATATTGTGGGTAGCAAGGTGCTGAACCCAAAACTATTGAAATGTGTGAATTATACAACAATGAATTAGATGCTGTTGTGTGTTGCTGGGTGGTGAACGGAGATTGTTGATAATGAGTTTAGTATCCAGAGAAACAATACCAGACGTCGGTTATAAAATGGAAATGTAGACATTATTGTATACAGAAATACATACTCAGTGATTTAGGTGAATACCATTCCAATCTTAAAGCAAGCACACACAGCAGTGACAAATTTATTGATTGGGAGTCATTGAAGCCTTGGGAAAATTATTATAATGTTACATTAACACACACACGCACACAGGATAAAGACAGGAAATGAGGTTTACAAATGATAGGTCATAACGACACTGCAGAGACATGGGAATTCGACAGGATAAAATGGTATGGGTGGAAATGTATAATTCAATCGTGGGGAATACAAGAATGTAATGTGAACATTATAGAGTTCTCGGTAAGATAACAGCTGGACCAATATGGTCCAGCTGCGGCCTGTAGCCCCTCACGCCACACCCCCCGCTCACGGCAAGCCCCTTGGCTAACCTTAGTAACTAGCGCTATCTAGTATGTACCATAAAATTGACGTTAGTGAATATGTTTAGACAATGAAACGGCGAGTTCATGAGTTCATGACTTATACAATTGGATGTATTAAGAGAACAAACTATACTTGTAAGAAGCTCATGAACGCGCAGTTTTGTTACCAGTTGCTACAACAACACAAACAAACTGTTGCTGCTCACTCCACGCCGTTTATTGTTTAAAGTATTCACTAACGTTTAGTGGTGGGGGAAAAAATCGATTCTGTTCAGTATCACGATATTTTGCGCACACAATTATATCGATACCAAAGCGCAAAGTATTGCAATATTTAATTATAAAATTATCTGTTTTACGTTCGGGTTTTCTCCATTGGTTTTCTCATTTGCGTATTACATCCACAAGGTGGCGCTTGTTGTGCTACTTTGTTGTCGTGCATTCAACAGTGCAAATTCAAATGAAAATGGCTTCACCGTCACAACCGGTTGTACACAATGCTCAGTGTCAGCGGCGGCGGCAGACATTTTTCTCTGGAGGTGCTAAGAGGGAGCTAGCTCAATGCATGGAGGTGCTGACATAAATTGCATTCATGCGCGCTCAGGCGACCTGCACAGTAGAGATGCGTGGATGGGCTTTTATTTCATCCGCATCACAAAACTCATCATCCGTCCTCCATCCATCCACACCAGCGTTTCTGACCAATTTTCAAAGCCACACCCGCCCGCCATCTGCTGATTGGGCGATGCAAGGCACTGCTGACGCAAGCCGCGAGGCTAGAAAGCTCTTGCATTAGAATATCAGCAGTGAACTCTGTCTACGATCGATATACAGGGACAAAAACAAATAAATATCCTAAATAAAAAGCACAAACCTGACCTTAAGCTACAGTACAATATTATCATTGTAATAAAAGCGCATTTTGGCGTCTTTTTCAACCAGACAGTGCAATACAATTTATAACAGCATGCCTAAAAATCATACAATAAACAAACAATAGAGCCTGGATATTAAAGAAACAGCAAATCTATTCATTCCGAAATTTGCTGAAAGTCCACCGCACAACAGTGCATCGTGTTCACATTTTTAATTGTCGATAAAAAACCCAAAACTTGCCTGCTTGTCTTGCACATCAAATTAATGGGCAAAGTTTTCCAACTATTTTTCTTACCTTGTGTTTTTGCTGTAAGTGTTATTGAGCTTGTAGAGCACGAAGTTTAGCTCTTGCGTTCTTAGTATAGAACGAGACGCAACATGGGAGATGAATAATCGGTCAACTTGTACTGTATTGTAGCTACTTTCTTATTGCACACTGAAGAGGATAGAGTTCGACCGATTTATCGGTATGCAGATTAATCGGCCGATTTTTGGTAATTTTTTACATAATCGGCATCGGCCAATATCAAGCCGATTAAAACCCTTCAAAGTCAATTGACGCTCTGGTGGGCGAACGCAATTATCTCGCGAACCCTACATGCTAGCAACTAAAGCTAAAGGTACTGTTGGAAAGGGGAAGATCAGACGAAAATTATAAGTGGTAGCTCATCTCTGTGGAATAAACACAGCCGGAGCTATGGTGCCTCAAAATCGGTCAAAACTAAGTATGATGTTATGCACATTTCTTTCTGTATTGTTGTTTAAAAATGTTCCTTCCCTCAGAAATGAGGAGATGGCGCTGCTAAGTCAATTGCACTTAAGTAGATTATCTAATGCTACTAGCTTTTTATTCACCTAGTAACTTCAAGACTTTTTTATTTTAAATGATTAAGTAGCAGAAGTGAAGCTCCATTAAGATTGTTTGTGTTCAAGTGTTACTGTATACATTTGTATTCAGACCTAAAACAAAGAAAAGCTGCTGGTTGCTACTATTGTTAAAATGGTCCATTTATTTTATTGTTCTCAGATGTTGGATAAATGCTGCTAAGTGCATAAAACTTTATTTTTTCATTTAAAAGTTTATTTGTCAAAGTAAAAATATTTTTTTTCTTAGTTCTTACCCGTTTTGTTTATGTATACAATATATGTTTTTACATTACACATGTTTAATGTAAGTATACAAGTGCAGATTGGTGTTCAAGTGTTCAATAAATATTTTTGTTGAGAAATTTGTTGTATCTTAAGTACTATTTAGTGTTAGATTTTTATCTTTCAAATAGAGGTTACAAACAAGCAAA